>PVJS01023232.1:0-29805 GCA_004027185.1 Glis glis | reverse complement strand
TTTTGCGGTACTGGGGATTGAACCCAGGGGCGTTCTACCTCTGCGCTACACCCCCGGCCCTTTTTTTTTTATACTTTATTTTGAAACTGGGTCTCATGAAGTTGCGGAGGGCCTCACTAAGTAGAGAGAGAGAGAGAGAGAGAGTGTTAAGTTGCGGGTTCGAGTGTTCGAAGTGAGAGACCGATTCCACCAATCGATAATGCAAAAGCAAAGGAACTTTATTAGCTAGCTCGAGCTAGGGTCCGAGTCTCATCCAGCACAGTGGAGTCTTGACCTTGGACCCCGAGCTCTAGATTACTCGGGCTTTTATACATTTTGATTACATATACAGTTGGCAACAGTTAGGGGTATTTGGAGTTCACTGATTGGCTTGTTACACCTGGGGAGTTGGGGACTTTACACCATTGTTCTGATAGGCCTCACCAAGCGGCAGTTTCCGTGAGAACATCTCTTGGAACTATTGGTTCAGGCCCTACCATTGTTCCAATAGACCCCACCGGGCGGTAGTTTCTGTGGGAACACTTCTTGGACCTATTGGTTTTAGGCACTACCATTGTTCTGAAAGGCTCCATCAAGCGATGGTTTCTGTGGGAACATCTCTTAGTTTGGTTTCTGAGAAACAGAAACTTGGGCCTAGCCTAGTTCCTTCAGAAGCACAGCCTGTCATGGCTGTTCTTCGGTCTCACAAGAGAAAGCTGAGGCTGGCCACAAACCTGGATCCTCCGGTCTCTGCCTCCCAAAGTACTGGGATTACAAGCGTGCGCCACCACGCTGGGCAGCACAGCGCATTTCTGATGACCGGAAGCACAGACCAGTTTGTAAGCAGTTGTGACATCCCAGCCAGGCCTCAGACTCAGGTATGGGCCCACACAGCTCTGTGGATTCATCAGTAACCCCCAGAGGACGGTGATGGCTGTGGGGCTGGAGCCACAAATTCTTCTTCCATGTTTCCCCCCACATGCCTAATCTATGAGATGGAGGAGCAGGTTAATTGGGTAGCAACAGGTTAAATAAGTTCTTCGCAGGAGCAGAATATATAAACCATGTGGTTTGTACTCTGTTTTCTAAAATGCAATGATTGACTTTAGCACAGAAGAGAACATGACCTTGGCTGGGCTGGAAGCCACCAGAGGTCAGCCTAGAACTTCCTGGTTTGAGAGATAAACCTAGCAGGCTGTATTCCCAGTAGGAGAGTGTGACCTCCATGACTGTCTAACGTGTTTTTAACCAGTTGACTTTGTTTCAGTGTTCCTGGGTGGTGGTAAGGTGGGTCTGCAGGAGCCTGCCCTCCACAAAGGGGATTTGGGGCAGAACGCTGCCTAATTTTGCCCAGGCTGTTCGATTACAGGCAACCTCATGCCTAGGCCATCCACAATTTCAATGGATCCTCTCAGTGTTAGACAAGGTGCTAAACTGAGGGCTTGCATGGCTTCCTTGGATTTCTGATTTTCCTCTTCCCCCAAACCAGTGCTAGCATTAACCATAAATTATTTAATTCAGTATTAACAAAATTAAATCCTCACACTGACTCAAGTATACTGAGTTTGAGTGTGACACAGAAATGTCAAATGTGGAAACAGTCCTTTTACCTCCCCTATTGGTTAAGTACCTTCAATTAATACATCCAAAGCAAGTACCATTTCTATTGCTGAAAGAGCCTCACCATTTCATCCCTGGGTGGTGACAGATGTCTGGATGCTTTGTGTGCTGTAGGAGTCTGCCATTATTAAAGTTGAGTACTTTATTTTACAAGTATCTGACGTATATATGCTTTACAGGTGCAACGTGCCTGCTTTTTTTGCAGAGCACTTTATTTTAGATGTCAGCAAGTAGGTCTTTCTCCCCTCCTGCCCATTTCTTTGGTATTTACTCACAGTCCTCTTCCTCTTGGTGCCTGGAAGTACCGTGCACACTGTAGACATTTACTGAATACTCACTCACAGGGATGAAGTCATTCCTGGTCACCTACAATTCCCGCCCTTTCCTGTGTGATCATTGGCCCCTACCTACCCCTTGTCCAGGCTCAGGTGATCAGGGCTAGAGGGAGAAGGGTGTGAGAATGTGAGAGCATTACCCTGTCTGCTTCAGATAGATATTAACTCAGTCAGACCTTTGTGTTAATTTATATTTTATACAGACCTGGATCTCAGATTCCCAATCAAATAGACCAAGGTTTGATTTTCTGCCAGCCACTGTATCGGGGAAGCCAAGGAGAGACTGTTGGGCCTGAGGAGCCACCATGGATGGCCTGGCCAGTGCCCTTCCGGGGCCTGTTCCCCGAGTCACCCAGCATAGACTGGAAGAGCCTTCAGGCAGGGTTTGAACAGTGCACCACTCACATTTAGAGCTGGAGCTTCTTTGCAGCAGGGCTGTTCTGTGAATTGTAGGTTGTTCAGCAGTGTCTCTGGCTTCTACCCCTTAGATGCCAAGAGCAGCTCCCTCCCCAAGTTGTGACAACCAAAGTATGTCCAGATATAATTGCCCCCGCTGAGAACTCTGTCTAGAAGGAAGGGTGGAGGGCAAGAGGAAGGGGGTTTTCCTCCCAAGGTGTCCTTTCTCTGTCCTAGGGAAGAATGGGGAGCCTGTGTAGTCACCTCTGGCATCGCCTTATAATAATAGTCCTTCTCAAGCTTTAAGATATGTGCAAACGTCCTGGGCGTCTCGTGACCGCGCACATCTTCCTTCAGTAGCGTGGGGCGGGTGGGCCTGGGGTCTGCGCTTCTAGCGGGCTCCCTGGTGACACGGGGAGAGCCTGGGGACCAGGGCAACGCTGTCTAGGTAGCAGGGTGTCTCAGTGATCCCTTTGATGGAAGATAACCAAACCACTCATGGTGACAAAAGAGAAAGCATCCCATATTAGAAACAGGGTCCTTCAGAGAACGGGTTCAGTTGTTCATAGGGGACAGGGTGGCCCTCCTCTCTCCTCTGGCTCTGGTTTTGGTCCCTGTCACTCCTGCATCCTTGGCCCCACCCACTTTGCCTATTTCTGGACCCATCAGTGGGCAGTGTCACAGACCCCCTGAGAAGGGGTGTGGCCGGTGGGTGAGGGGACTAATGGGCTTGCTGAGTGGGACGTGGGGTTGGGGGGGAGGCCCAGAGGACTGGAGTGACCTCTTGAGCGGACCAACATTCCTCCTCCCCAGCGATGGGGTGCACCTGCAGGAGACCCCTTTATGGATGGGGGCAGGGCCCAGGGAGGAGTGTGGTGGGGAGGGACGGATGCAGGCCTGGCTCCAACCTTGTCCTTCCTGCTCCCTACTCTAGACCCCTCTTGTGTCTCCTTCTTCTGGCTCTGCCTACCTGATAGGAACGATGAGGTAGCTCCGCAGAAATACCATGAGGCTCCCAACAGGAACGCAACCACGTAGATCTGGGGTTGTGAGCTCCTCCCAAAGAAGGGGTGAGTGGGAAAATGCCAGCTCAGGAAGCTGAGAAATTAGAGGGGACTATTTGCCCCATATAAATGGTTTTCCCTCAGACAAGGGACTTTCTGAAGTCATTTTAAGTAATAAGCCCCCTGGTGCATTCAGATGACTCAGTTTACCTTGGTTGTGCAATTAAAACTCCCAGCCTATCCGTTTAATTGCTGGCCTTTTCCAAAGGCCCTGGAGGTCTGAGGGAGACAGGTGAGGTGGTGATTTGGGGTCATCATGTAAGAAGTGACCCTTGGAGAACAGTGCTCTCTCCTGTCTTCTGCCAGGGGCATGCACTTCTCAGTTCAGAGAGCTGATCTCATGATTAATGCAACAAGTTCCACATGTGAATGTTATATCCTCAGGCCAAAAAAAAAAAAAAAAAAAAAAAAAAAAAAAAAAAAAAAAAAAAAAAAAAGAAAAAGAAAAAGAAAAAGACAAGGAAGGAATAAAAAGTGAGCAGGTGTTAGAAAAGAGAAGCTTCATGCTGGGTGCAGTGGCACATACCTGTAATCCCAGTACTTGGGAGGTTGAGACCAGATGATCGCAGGTTCGAGGCCAGCCTCAGCAATTTAGCGAGATTCTCAGCAACCTCGTGAGATCCTGTTTCAAAATAAAAAAAGGCTGAGGGTGTGGCTTAGAGGTAGAATGCCCCCAAGTTCAATCCCCAGTACCAAATAAAATAAAAAGAAAGAAAGAAAAAGGAGAAACTTTAAAACGTTCCCAGGGTGTTCATGGGGTGGGAATCAGGTACTAGGAAGGAAACCCACAGTACTGGACATTATGTACAGATGGATTTTTTTTTTTTTTTTTTGGTACTGGAGCTTGAACCCAGGGGAATTCTACTTCTGATCTACACCCCAGCCCTTTCACTTTTTATTTTGAAACAGGGTCTTACTAAGTTGTTGAGGCTAGCCTCAAACCTGCAATCCTCCTATCTCAGCCTTTCTAGTACTGGGATTACAGGCATGTACCACCATGCCCAGTCTGGATTTTTAAGAGAATCCGGGCAACTTTTGCACCAAAATTGGGAGGATTGAAGATAGCTGGGTAGGCTGACTATCTTCATTTTAAAAGATGTTAATGCCATCTGAATATGGTAATGCATGCCTGTTAATCCCAACAGTTGGGAGATAAAACAAAAGGAATGCAGGTTCAGGTCCAACCTCAGCAATTTAGTGAGATCCTGTTTCAAAATAAAAAATAAAAAGAAGGGCTGGGATATAGCTGGGTTCAATCCTCATTGCCAACCAACTAACAAACAACAAACAAAAAAATGACATTAGTGGCAAGGTCAATCTGAAATGGCATCAGGCGAGCATGAGTAGGGTCAGAGACCAAGGACATGTAAATTGTTGCAATAACAGCGTGCCACTTTCTTTGCATCCATGGGGATGTGATCTTTGGAAATGCAAAAGCCAGCCGCCCCTCTCCTCAGCCGCTGTGCTCTCCCTCAGAGAATGTCGATGCAACTTAAACAGCTCAGTGCTATATTTAGCACTAACCAAAATACCCACCGCCTAGACTGCACCCTCCGTGCCCTGGAATGTTAGCTGTGTCTGCTGTGTTTCTGTTCCAGCCCAATGAGAGTGTACTCCATCCTGGAGGAACTGAGTCCGGGAAGCATCGTGGCCAACGTCACAGCTGAGGACCCTGACGACAAGGGCTTGCCCGGCAACCTCCTCTACAGCATCACTACTGTTAGCAACTATTTTGTGATAAACCAGTGTGAGTTGCATACAGCCACCCTTAAAGGCATCCTCTAATTCAGCCATTTGGATTGTATAATAGTATTTTATTGGTCTTTTGGCCTGGTCATGCCTTTCTGTCTAAGGTCATTGTCAGTGATCAGGGAATAGATGGCTTGAGGGTTGTGGAAACTGAGCAGGGCCGTGTTGACCACGGCTACCTTCACCTATGCAGGGGCGAAGAGACCATTTTTCTCTCCCTCACTAGGTTCTTGACTGAGACCCCTATCATCTGTCTTTATACAAGGCAAACTAACAAGAAAAAGCAGACAAATGCATTTAATATGAGTTTTATGTGACACAAAAACCTTCAGAAATGAAGACTCACAGATACAAGGAAAACTGTTTTTATGATAAGTCTGATAGAATGAATAGTTGTGAATTATGATTGGAGGACAAAAGACATATAATCTAACAGTTAATAAACCTGAGGGGAGGGGGGACTTTGCAAGGTCTGTGTGTTCCAATTCTTCTTGGCCTCTCTGTCCTTTCCAGAATAAGGATGTTCCTCTCCTCTGGGTGTGGGTATCTCTGTAGCGAAGATCTTATGAGCACTCTAGAGGAGAGTCAGAGAAATCTCTTATGTTCTGCTGCAGGGGAGAAGGGCAGGAGAGGGTCAAAGAGGGCTTCCTGCTTCTGCTATTTTCTCAAGTGCCCAGGTGCCATGTTGTGGGGTAGTGTGTCCTGAACCCCCTCACCTCTGAGGAAGGTGGATATGTGAGGATAGATGGGTTCCCTACCCTGAGGCAACCTGAAATCTTTGGAAGAGAGGATCTGTACCAGCACTGAAATAGAATGAAGCCAAATATGTAATTCCAAAGTCTCTAGTAGTCACATTTTTAAAAAGTAGAAAGAAGCAAGTGAAATTAATTTTAATATGACATTTTATTTCATCCAACAGATCTTAAAATGTTACCATTTCAACATGTAATCATATTTAAAAGTTATTAATGAGATCGTTTACATTATTTTTGGGGGGTACCAAGTCTTGGAAGTTTGTTGTGTATTTTATACTCAAAGTACATCTCAATGTGGGCTAGCCCTATTTCAAGTGCTAAATAGCTACATGTCGCCTATGGTGACATTTTAGACAGTGTCTCTCTAGATCAATCTGCTGGATTTCTGGGAGTTATTTTCCCATTTGGGTATTTCAATGCAGAGAGAGTCTCCTTTCTGTATAGCCACGTTTATTGGAGACTTTGTACATACTAGGCATTATGCTAAGGGATTCACCTGTATCCACCCTAAGTACTCAATACAACCCAATGAACAATCATACTTCACTTTTTTGTGTGTGTGTAGTACTGGGGATTGAACCCAGAGGCATTCTACCTCTGAGCTACACCCCCAGTCCTATTTTATTTTTATTTTGAAACAGGATCTTGCTAGGTTGATGAGAGCCTCACTACTTGCTGAGACTGTCCTTGAACCTGCAATCCTCATGTCTCAGCCTCCCAAGTACTGGGATTACAAGTATACAGCACCACACCCGGCTCATACTTCACATTTTATAGAGAGGAAACTGAGGCTTAGGGAGAGATCTGGGTAGGTGAAGTGACTTGTCCAAGTTCTCACAGCTTGTAGGTTGTGAAGCAGAGATACTGACTCAAGCCAGCCGACTCCAGAGCCTGCTCTCTTAGCCACTACTAGGCTCTACTGCCTCCCTAAACCCAGACCACATCACCCAAAAGGATTTTACTTTACACAATGATTTTGTGGAGGGCAGCCTTGGACAATCCCAGAAAGACAATGTGTTATAGGCCCCATAGGCTTTAGGGGAAAGTATACCTAGTCCCAGGGTAGGCAGGCAAAGGCAAAACTGTGCTGTGCCCTGGAAATGTCTCAGAGGCCTGGCATTGAGGACCTTGCTCAGTCAATAGCATGGGGACAGACAATCATAGTTGACAATTCTGTTCACTTTAATATTGCAAAACTGAAATTTTAACAAGTACACCGTTTTGAGCATATTTATTAAAGTTCTGGTTGCAAGTAACAGAAACTAGGGCAAACCAAACTAAGCATGAGAAAAGAAAAAAGGTAGGGACACCTATCAACAGGATACTGGGTATCTTATAAGGAGTCAACTAATCAGGGCATAAGAAGGTATGAACCAGAGTACCTCCAGGGACCTCAGTAGCTAGAGTTTTGGCCTTTACCTGTGGTTCCACTGTTAACCTGACTGATTCCCCCAACATGTGTCTCTTAGTTACAAATAAGAGATACCAGTGGGTCAAGCTGGAGCCAGCTATCTACCAGATCTGTCAACTGTGGGGCAAGGGCTGTGGCCAGGGCCCAACCCTGAAGTCCAGGGTGAAAAATCCTAGAAGAATCAGGCCTGATACTCCAATAAATGTTTAATACAGGGACTTACATGAGTTTTGTTTCAAAACTATTTATATAGATAATATTATCTGTGTAAGTCAGTCCTCAGATTAGAATGGTCTTTTCCAGTTTTCTCCAAGTTTCCATAGACCTTTATTCTTCCTTTGTCTTCACAAAAAGTCACGTTTTAACCTTTGCCTTCTTAGTGACTGGTACAATCCAGGTGGCCCAGAGGATAGACCGAGATGCAGGTGAATTAAGACAGAACCCCACTATTTCTCTGGAAGTTCTGGTGAAGGACAGGCCCATCGGGGGTCAGGAGAACCGCATGCAGATAACCTTCATTGTGGAAGACATCAATGACAACCCTGCCACTTGCAGAAAGCTCACCTTCAGGTATTCACATTTTGAAACTTATGCTGGACATTTTACCTGTTGGGTGGTCCTGGGCCCTTTGGCTTCTCTGGTATGTTCTCAGGAGGAATTGAAGAATTATAGGTATTTGGGGGAGATGGCTCATTACAGTAAGTAGATTTGTACTGTCCAGCTTTGTTCAGAGGTTTTCCTTTTGTTACCCCTTTCCCTACTCTCCCTTTTATTTTCTTTCCTCTTTGTTATTTCCCTTCTCCACTTTCTAACTCTGTTCAGAGTTATTTTTTATTGTGCTCAGTTGGTGAAAAGTACCAGAGGGACTTGTTAGACCCTCTCTGGACTGTGCCTTTTCTTTATTTATTACCACCAGCAGCAGGATGGTACAGTTAGTTAGCAGCTATAATAGATGCTTGAGACTTAGGATTAGTAACTAGGCACTCCCAGAGAAATGTACCACTAGTAATATGAATAAATCAAGCCAATACTTATGGAAAACAAAACAAAGCATCTGATTCACCTCACACGATTTAATTGCATATAAACAAAAGGGGGGAAATGCAGACGTGAGTGGGATATGAGTATTTTGTATAGTTTGATTTGTTCTTTGTTTCACAATCTATTCACAGTTATTTTAAAGTCGCCCGTGACTCTGGGTTACTTTTTGATGACAGTACTGTCTTTCTACTAGCAATTTTGTCAAAAAGCCACAAGATTAGTAATTCCCTGGGTTAGCCTCATCTCTGTGGTTTCCATACCAACCAGTCTTTGGTTTGGGGGAGTCTAAAGGTTACTGCCTTCAAATTCCCCCCAAAGTGGGGGGGCATCTCAGCAGTAATCCTTGCAGAAAGATGCCCTGCAACTGGAGCGAGCCAAAGACCAGAGCAGGTCCGTTTCAGACCTCCCCATCGGGAAAGTCACTCAAGTGTATGTTTGACAGGCTTTGCTCCAGGTGACTTTGGACACAGACCCTAGATGAAGATTGTTTTAGGTAAGCAATAGATAGATAAGTTGCTTTATTAGGCTTATGAATGTCTCTCTGTTCTCCCAATTGACATGCCCAGCATAGTGCTAGAGAATCAGTGTAGCTTGAGACTGATATGAAAACAGTTATACTCTGTTCTGGACACATCCCTGATCTGCCCACTCGGATCCCGTCTCCATCTTGCTCTGTACCCCAGGGGGCTGACCTCAGGGGCACCAGCTGGCTTCCTTGCCCTCAAGTGGGGAGCCCCAGAAAGAGGGAGAGAGTGAGGCAGGGGTATTTGTCCTGGGCTCTCTCCCTGTCAGCTGGATGCATCCTTCCACCTTCTGGAAGACTCAGTTCCTATAAGGCAGTTGTGTACACACAGCACTCTCTCTCTCTGATTCTGGCTTCAGGAACTACTCCCTCCACTGGCTTCTCTGGGTAGGGATAGTAAGTAAGGGTACCCCACTCCTAACCCTGAGGTATTGCACCATCCTTTGAGACCTCCATATTCCCTGTGTACACTTTGGTAATAATCCCTTTCCTAGGCCTCTTAGAATGATCCCAATTTGTCATCAGCTTCCTGCTGAGACCCTGTTAAACTCAGTCACAGGCCAGACCAGGGGTAGGTTCCTATCCCAACCTATGCATTCCTGCACCTCAGTCTCTTAGGTGAGTAGAGATGGTTGCCAGTGGTAGTTAAGACTGTGACTTCCACACCATTACATACATAAATTGTTAAGAGAAGTTAAGGCCCTAGAGATGTAGTAGAGATGGTTTGCGGAGTCACACTCATATTTTCCTTGAAAAATCCAAATCTATACCAGCACTCTTGTGTGGTCCCAGTGCATCCTGGGAAATTCCTCTCTTTGTGTCCTGCCCTCCTGCTCTTCTTTGTCCCCCTGCCCTGAGAGGTAGGGCTTGGGTGTGAGGAGTAAGAACTCTGGGCATCAATGCCTGGAGAGGTCTTCTTGTAGTCCTGGGCCTCTCCTGCCCACTTCCTCCCTTCAGTGTATACCTGTTCATTGCATATTCTGGCTTCCTGTGGTCCGAAGGCCCCTGAGGTGGTGGAAGGACAGTCTGTAGACTGCTCTTGATCTTCTCTCCAAATTGGCCGTGAAGGCAGCACCAAGTCACTCACTGTTACCTAACGAATCTAATTCTAAACAATGCCCAAGTCCTTCCTCTGGGCTTTTCTGGAGAGGGTAATTCCCAGCCACGCTCTGAAAGCCCAGATGTGAGGAGTGGCGACAGAAGGCTCCTTCCTGAAGCCCTGCAGTGGAAGTCTTCTCTCCAGGAGCTGGGTCTGTGCATCTCAGGACTCCTGTACACACTGGGCAGCTGGGGTGAGAACACTGAGCCTGTGTCAGCACCTCCTCCTGTGTCCTTAATCCCGCCTCCACCCCAAGCATGGGAAAGACAAGCACACAAGCAGAACATGACAAAAGGACAACAGAAACGGCCTGGCCACAGTCTCCCGGTACTGTGGTTTCTGAAGTTTGTGCTAGCAGGCAGAAGAATGGGTGGGCTGGGCACCAGAGCCCAGTGGCAGTCGCTGGCTGGTTGGCGGCCACGTGCGCCCAGGGGAAGAGGCAGCCTGGAGCAGGGGGCTGTCCCCTGCTGCCCCCTGCTGCCCCCCCCCCCGGGGATCCCTGCAGCCTCCTGGCCCTCAGCACTGAGGCCCCTGCCACGTTCTCAGGCTGGTGATGAATGAGCTAGGGCCCCAGGGGAGGAGGGCATGGAAGGGCCACTCAGGTTGTAAATTGTCAGGCGCTGGGCTGAAAGCGCTTTGCAAGCTGTTTATGAGAGAAGACGGGCCAATTCAGACTGCAGCTGGGTGCAGTCACCTTTACATGGGGAGGGATGGGCGATCAGACTGCTGGAAGCAGCAGCTGGCCTCTGAGGCAGGCATTGATGAATGAGGGGGGCGTGACTTTCCAAGCCACTAGTTTAGGGGAAAAATACCAAGTGGCAGGGAGGGAAGAATGAAGGGATGGGCCAGGTCCAATCCTTCAGCACTGCCCCTCCCCCAGTAAAGTTCGTGCTAGACCAAAAAACAAAACAAAGCAAAACAAAACAAACAACAACTGCCCTTTTTGGAACCTGAATGGTCTGGCTTCAGGATCCTAGATTTTATGCATGATGCAATCTTCAGACATCTGCAGAGTTGTAATCAATGCTCAGATCTCAGACATCCCTCTGGATGTCCCTGGGCCTGGATATTCATTGGTGAACTTAGAATTTACAGTGACTATAACACAGACAATAGAAAATTGTGTCTGAAGGAATGAACTTTTTTGGACAGGTCTTGAAAACATTCTGAACCACTCTTTCTTCACCTGTAAAATGAGGATAAGAGTATAAAATTCTTGGAGATGAAGGAATTAGAGATAATGTTTTAAAAGTGCTTAGTATAGCCAGGCGTGGTGGCGCATGCTTGTAATCCCAGTACTTTGGGAGGCGGAGACCGGAGGATCCGGGTTCGCGGCCAGCCTCAGCTCTTTTGCTCGCTCTCTCTCTCTCTCTCTCCCCTTAGTGAGGCCCTCTGCAACTTTGTGAGACCTGGTTTCAAAATAAAGTATAAAAAATAGGGCCGGGGGCATAGCGCAGAGGTAGAACGCCCCTGCGTTCAATCCCTGGTACCGCAAAAAAAAAAAAAAAGTGCTTAGTATGAGCAACATGCAGTTGGTGATTAATAATGGTATCTGTTCTGAGTGAATGAAACCACGACATTGTACAATCAAGGCAGGGATGAGAATGTTCTGACTCCAGACCTGTAGCAACACGGATGGGATCTTTGCCAGTGAGGCATCGTGGAGACAGGTACACCTGCTTTTTCTCCAGCAAACAAACCCAGTTATCCTCAGCAGCCCAAGACCCACTTTGCTGTCAGCCTTTGCTCCACAGTTACTGAGCCCAGAGCCCGGAGCTGCCATTAAGAGAGGCTGTGGAATGTAGAAGGGGCATAATTTGTTTGCAGAGAGAGTACAGAGGATTTAAAGACTTAACATGTGTTAGTCTGGGTGCTCCAAAAACCAGAGGCCAAGATAGGATTAAATGTGCAGGCTTTTATTAGGGGAAATGCCTATGAGAGAAAAATGGGGAGAGAGCTTGGTGAGGCTGGGGGAGTCATCAGACCAGGATACAATTCAGACCTGAGAGAAGGAAAGAGGGAGGAAAGTGGTTGAAAATGTTCTAGACTGCCATGCAGGCTAGGGCATCACGTGTCCTGCAGCCCAAGTCAGCTGTCAAAGGACAGAATGAGCCTGTCTTAATATCTCTGCCACACCCAGTCATGCCTCACTGCAACCCCAGTGAAGGATTTCAGAGCATAGCAGCTGGGGCCGCTGGTCAGTTACAGTCCCCTGGTTGAAGGTCTTCCAGGCATGGCAGCCACAATATATTTTTGTAAGAAGTTTTGCCAAAGCAAACTATCACTGAGATGGGTGGCAAAACCAAAACAGAATGAAAAACCCAGACAACAAAAATGACTAGCTACAAAGCCCTCCCTGTCTGTATGGTGGCCCTTGGCAGTGTGACTTTGCTCTTCTTCTCATGGAGGGATGGGCCTCTCTTTCTACGGGAATCTGGGCTTGACCATGTGAACTGCTTTGGCTACTGGGACATTCACAGACAAGGCACAGTGGAGGCTTGTGAAGTGTGTGCATTGGGACTTGCTACCTTTGGAACCCTGGAATTTCCATGTGAAGAACCTGGTGACCTTCTGGAGGGTGAGAGACAATAACCACTTTCTTACCACCGGCCACGTGTGCAGGGCTAGCCTAGCCCTCCTGCACCAGCTGAGCTGCCAGTGACCATAGAGACCAGCCAAGCCAACAAGAACCAAAAGAACTGAAAACCCATAGTACCATGAGAAATAACAAATGCTTATTTTTGTTGTTTTTTTGTTTGTTTGGTTTTTTTTTTCAGTATTGGGGATTGAATCCAGGGCATTGTATCTCCAAGCTACACCCCAGCCCTATTTTTTTTTATTCTTTACTTTGAAACAGGGTCTCACTAAGTTGCAGAGGGCCTCACTAAGTAGTTGAGGCTGGCCACGAACCTGCGATCCTCCTGTCTCAGCCTCCCAAGTACTGGGATTACAGCCTGGCTATGCTTGTTGTTTTAAATCACCAAGTTTTGGGCTGGTGTGTTACATAACAAAAGATAACTGATATGATTATTTCTCATTTTATAGATGGAGAAACTGAAACCTGGAGGCATGATAAAGGCCCCCAATGAATTGAAACCTACAGAGTCTCAGAGTCTTCCTGAGTCTCCCACACCAAGCTGGGCCTGACCAGAGGCTTTGAGTTGGGGGGTAGCTTTACTCATTTGTGTTATTTGCCTATACCATGGCTCGAGATTGGGAGCCCCAAATTCAACCCTTAATAACTCTCTTTTGAATGGGTGATAATAAGGTATCAGGAGGTCCTTCTATAACATTGAAGCCACTAGAACACAAGTTGAGGAATTCCCAACCTTCAAAGCACGGAGATGAGGGGTGCAGGAGTATCAGGATTTCCTCTAACCAGATTATAAATTACTGCAGGCAGGAAGTGGAATTTACATTTCTCTTACATTCTTCTTCACAACTGTGCTTTCATATGCTGCTATCATTCATTTATTCAGTAAATATTTATTGAGTGTGCCAAGAACAAAGCAGACAAAAACCCCTGCCCTTACATACTAGGAGGGAATAGACAGGAAGAAGGATAAATAAGCTAAGTATATAGTATATTGGATAATGATGAGTTTTAAGAATTAGAAATATAGAGAGGAACAGGAGAGGAAGAAATGGGCAGGGATCATTGATATTTTAGGTAGGGTTGCCTCACTGAGAAGGTGACATCTGATTAGAGGCTAAAGAAAGTGAAAGAGGGAGGGTATTGGTTAGCTTTCCATTACTATAACAAACACCTGAGACAAATAACTTATAAAGAGGAAAGGTTTATTCTGGCTTATGGTTTTGGAAGTTTTGGTCCATGACTGGTTGGCCCCAATGCTTTGGGCCTGTTGGCGAGGCAGCACATCATGGCAGGGGTGTGTGGTGGGATAAAACCAGGAAGCAAGAGAGAGAGCAAGGGGCAGAAGCCCCACATTTCCCTTCAAGGACACACCCCCAATGACCTAAGTTCCTCCTGCTAGGCTCCACCTTTTAAAGGTCCTTTTAAAGGGACCTTTATTTAAAGGTCCCTCACCACCTCTCAACAGCACCACCATGGGGACTGAGCCTTTAATACATGGACCTTTGGGGGACATTAAACATCCAAACCATAGCAAGGAACCATCTGGGTATCACAGGAGGAACATTCCACAGCAAGTGCAGTGGCCCCGAGGCCAGAATATGGTGGAGTGTGCAAGGAGTACCAGGAGGCCAGAGAGGCAGGAGGAGCATCAGCAAGCAGGAGCCAGCAGGAGATGTGTTCAGAAATAATGCAGGAGCACACCATGAGGGTCCTGTAGCTCAAAGTCAGGACTCTGAGTTACACAAGGAACCACTTGGAACTTAGGAACAGAGGAGTGACATGACCTGACATTTTAGCAGGATGCCTCTGGCTGCCTTGTTAAAAATAGTCTGAAAGGACAGGCATGGTGGCACACACCTGTAATTGTACTTGGGAAGCTGAGACAGGAGAATCACAGGTTCGAAGCCAGAGCATGGTAATTTAGCAAGAGCCTGTATCAAAAACTTAAAAAAATATAAAATAGGGCTGGGGGTATAGCTCAGTGGTAGAATAACCCTGAGTTCAATCCCCAGTACCACACACACACACACACACACACAAGTCTGAAAGGAGGCAAGGGCAGGATCAGGGAGACCAGTGAGGAGGTTACTGTGATAACCAAGGACTTGCTCTAAGGTCAGAAAGAGCACCTCATCACCATTCGCTGGGGGGGGGGTATATTGACTCATATCTTTTCTCCAGCCTTCTGGTGGCAGAAAGAGCAGCCAACGGGACCCTGCTTCTGGACCTGAACAAGTTCTGCTTCGATGATGATAGCGAAGCTCCGAACAACAAATTCAACTTCACCACGCCATCTGGAATGGGGAGCAGCCGCAGATTTTTACAGGATCCAGCTGGCTCTGGGAAAATTGTGGTCAGTTTATGGTCATTGCATTGTTAAAAGGGCATTGGGGAAGTGGTCCAACATGCCAAGTGCTTTTGCTGCCCCATAGAGAGAAATTTCCAAGGTAACCCCACTCAGAGCCACTGTAACTGACAGACTTCATAGTGAGCCATGTCCCCTGTTGCTCTTTATTTTACCCAGGCCCTGGAGAGCTTGTTGTGCATAGCTGTGTGTGTGTGTGTGTGTGTGGCAGAGGGGGGGGGGCGCTGAGGATGATTCTTCCTCACACAGCTCCACAGCTCCACAGAGTTTGCATGCTTGTTTAGAGAGCCCTGGCCTCTGTGCTCAAGCTCTTTTGTTTGAGTGCTTGATCCTCAAAGGAGGTATGAGGGAGAGAGAGCCAGGCCAGGGCCCTGAGTGTGTCTTGATAGATTCTGCATCCTAGAACTACCAGAAACTCAAAGGAGAAGGGCATAAGGAGGGTATAAAATCATACATAGGGGCAAAAGCA
Source organism: Glis glis (assembly GCA_004027185.1). Classification (NCBI taxonomy): domain Eukaryota; kingdom Metazoa; phylum Chordata; class Mammalia; order Rodentia; family Gliridae; genus Glis; species Glis glis. Next base: position 14,403 of record PVJS01023232.1, on the reverse strand, counting down.
GATGTGAAAGATAGGCTTCAGAGGAGGGTCTCAGCAAGCTGGGAGACCTTCACTCGCTGGGCTCCTGCACAGAGCGGTGGAGAGGGACAGAAAAATGGATGGGCAGGAGCAGGTAGGTGGGGTTTGTAGGTGTTCACAGCAGAGGGAAAGCCTTGGGGAGTAGGGCGAGCAGTCTGCTTCCATCCCTCACCCACCTCCTTATCCACCTTCCATCCCAGCCTGTCTTCAGTCCCCAAGAAATTTCTAGCCAGGCATGGTGGTGCATGCCTGTATTCCCAGTACTCAGGAGGCTGAGACAGGAGGATCACGGGTTAGTGGCCAGCCTCAGCAACTTAGCAAAGCCCTCAGCAACTTAGTGAGACCCTGTTTCCAAATAAAAAATAAAATAGGGCTGGGGCATAGCTCAGAGGTAGGAGGCCCCTGGGTTCAATCCCCAGTAACACATACACATACACATACACACACACACATGGATTAATTTCTATTTAGGAAATTAATCCATGTTCATTGTAGAAAAGGTAGAGAGCAAAAAAACCTTATCATTCAGTGATAACCACAGTCAAGATTTTGATATATTTCCTTGTCTGTTTTCTATACATGCATTTTGTGTATATTCTCTCTCTCTCATATATATAATATATATATCTCATATATACATATATATGAGATATATTATATCTCATATATATATATTATATATATAATATATCTTATAATATATATTATATCTCATATATACACGTATATATGAGATATATTATATCTCATATATACACGTATATATGAGATATATATATGTGTGTGTGTGTTAAACAATAAATAATAAACATGTTAAACAATGGAAATATCCCTGAATAAAAGGTTCAATATCAGGCTTTTCTTCAACTAGTCCAAAGTCATGAGCCTGTGCTTATTAGGCAGTAGTGCTTGATGAACATTTTTGTACATACATTCTCTCTCCTAGTAAATTCTTTTGAATAAGTTTTCTAGCAGTGTACAAAGACATGGTTGTAATGTTTTAAAGCTCCTCAAATGGGAAAAATGCTTTTTAAAAGAACTGCTCAAGCTGGGTGTGGTGGTTCACACCTTTAACTCCCAGAACTTGGGAGGCTGAGACAGGAGGATTGCAGGTTCAAGGCCAGTCTCAGCAACTTAGCGAGACACTAAAAACTGAAAAGGGCTGGGATGTAGCTCAGAGGTAGAATATCCCTGGGTTCAATCCCTAATACCAAAAAAAAAAAAAAAAAGGTTTGTGCATACTTGGGAGGCTGAGACAGGAGGATTACAGGTTCAAAGCCAGCTTCAGCAATTTAACAGGACCCTGTTTCAAAATAAAAAGGGCTGGGGGTGTAGCAACAGGCATTTGTACAAATTTACATATTCACTAGCAGTATATGAAAATGGCTTTGGCCGGGCGTGGTGGTGCACACTTGTAATCCCAGTCCTTGGGAGGCTGAGACAGGAGGATCACAGGTTCGCGGCCAGCCTCAGCTACTTAGTGAGGCCCTCTGCAACTTAGTGAGACCCTGTTTCCAAATAAAGAATAAAAAAAATAGTGCTGGGGGTGTAACTCAGAGGTAGAATGCCCCTGGGTTTAACCCCCAGTATCACAAAAATGAAAGAAAGAGGAAAGAGAGAGAGAGAGAGAGAGAGAGAGAGAGAGAAAGAAAGAAAATGTCTTTGTCAGTTCAATGAATGGGATTGCTTGTTCTGTATAATCTAATATCTCTGTTTTAATCTAGTTGATTGGTGATCTAGATTATGAAAATCCAAGCAATCTAGCAGCTGGCAATAAGTACACTGTGATAATCCAGGTGCAGGATATCGCCCAACCGTACTATAAAAGCAAGTATCACTTTGATTTATTTCATGCGACATCTTCCCTGAGCATCAATGACTAACTGTGTTAAGCAATTCTAGGAATCATGCTTCATCTCCCCACACCTTTAGTGCAGTTCTAATGCAGGGCTCTCCTCTTTCTTGGCTAAATTGCAACACTGAAGAGTCTTTGAAGGTCTTTCCGCTTTCCAGTGCATCCTCCTCATTTCTGTCAGTGAGTTTTCAGGAAATGCAGATGCCATCATATCACCTCCTGTCGTCCCTAGCTGTCAAGTTCAAGTTCAGTCTCCTTGGTTTGGCATGTGAGGACTTCTATCACCTGGCTGCTGCATTTTAACCCACTAGCTGAGCTCCCTTCCCCTCTCTGAGCTCTCCCTTTTATTTTCAGCTAGACCAAATGGCTTGCAGTTGTCCTGAGTGAATCATGCAGTTTTATACCTTGGTATTTTTGCACATGCTTAGAACATTCCCCCATTCCACTGCTCATTTGTGTAATTCTATCCTTGTAAGGCTCATTCCCGCTTCCTCCTCCAGGTTCCATAGTGACCTGTACAGAAGGTAACTACCTAAGCACCTTGAAGGCAGGAACCACCAGGTCGTATCCACCTGTATTCCAGAAGATGCTTTAAAAATGCTGAATAAAAGCCAGGCATGGTGGATTGCAGGCAGGAAGATCGCAGGTTTGAGGACAGCCTCAGCAATTTAGCCAGACCCTCAGCAATTTAACAAGATACTGTTTCAAAATAAAAAATGAAAAGGGCTAGAGGTATAGCTTAGAGGTAGAATGCCCCTGGGTTCAGTCTCCAGTTACCCCCCACCCTAAAAAAAAAGCTTTAAAAATGTTGAATAGACAAATGAATAAGGATTGTGATTTAAATTTATTTCCATTTTTAGATAACATCTATATTTCTATCCTAACAAGCCCAGAAAATGAGTTTCCGCTCATCTTTGATATGCCATCCTATGTGTTTGGTGTGTCAGAAATCAGACCAGGTAAGTGATAGCCAAGAAACAGACCACAGTGCTCTTGCTGGACTCCACCCAAATGCACATTTGGGGAGGGGACGCTCCTTCCAGGGGTCTCAGCGGTGTTTTTTTCCACAGTGTTTCACAGCTGATTAGAGTTTATTGCCCCTCTTATATTTTTAAGTCATCTTCGCTGCTGTGGAGCCCTTCAGGTGAAACTTGGATTTTGAAAACTGTGGATTAAACTGCAGTTCCCTAGAACCCCTGATTGCAGCATTCTCTATCTGCTTGATCCCACTCATCTTCCCTTTTGTAGCCTAAATGTTCTCTCGGTCTCCACTGTGACTTTTTACCACCTCACTTGGAGAATTGAAATTTAAAAATAGCAAAGTGGCTTCCCACTTCTCTACTTCATTTAAAAACAAAATAAAGATGTTTACTCTTTCTTCTCAGATTCACTGGAGACCTTTTCTGCCCCAATGCCTTGATTTTTGTAGGCTTTTCCCCCATTAAGAAAAGACTCTCTGCTCCCAACCTCGATCTCTTCCTCTCTCTCCCAGTTTGAACATAGTATTGTTTGCTAGCTCTCCAGTATAATCTAGTACATAAACTCTGGAGTAGAACAGCTTTCCCCCTTGATTTTGAGATTTTGAGATTTTTCCCCCTTGATTCTCCCATATTTAAAAACCAAACCAGTCCCAAACCAGAACACTTCCTCTAAAATTGTCTCCTCTCCATTTTAATTCTCTCTCTTTATGGTGGTCTCCATTTCCTGATATTCAATTTTTATTTTTGTTTTTGGTACTGGAGAATAAACCCAGGGGAATTCTCCCTCTGAGCTACACTTCCAGCCTTTTTTATTTTTTGTTTCGAACAGGGTCTCACTGAGCTGCTGAGTCTCACTATGTTGCTGAGGTTTGCCTCAAACCTGCAATTCTCCTATCTCAGCCTCCCAAATACTGGGATTATAGGCATGTACCACCGTGCCTGGCTTGCTGACATTAAGTTTTAAAATGAAACACTTAAAAAAAAGTCCCAAGGAAAATGCTTTTATCCTTACCCCTTACCCAGTGAACAACACATTCAAGAGGAATGTGCTTTTTATGAAGTCACAGATCTTACTACAGTTGTTTTTGACCACCTGCCTTGAGTCACACACTTGGTGCTAAGAAGATTTCTGCCCTGGAGGAGTATGATTTATGAGGAAGAACTTCTATAAAACAAGCAATCCAGAACTTCAGCATGCCCGCCAACAATATTCATAAGATAAGCAAAATGGAACAGTATTGAACAATCTTCACTCTGTTATCATCAGTTGCTAAATTCTTAAAAAAACATTTTTTCATCTTGTTTATGAAAGCAGTTCATGCTCATAACAAAATCTGGAAAACACAAGAGACTTTTCTTTCCATATATTTATTTATTACTTATTATTTATTTATTTTTGGTGGTACTGAGGATTGATCCCAGGGGTATTCTCCCTCTGAGTTACACCCCCAGCCCTATTTTATTTATTTATTTTTGTTTTGAAATAGGATCTCACTAAGTTGCGGAGGGTCTGGCTCAGTTGCTGAGGCTGTCCTTGAACTTGCAATCCTCCTGTCTCAGCCTCTCAAGTACTGGGATTACAGGCGTGCACCACCATGCCTGGCTGACAAGAGACTTTTTGATAGCACTGCTGCCAAAAGATATCTGTGTGAGAATGGGTGTTCTTTGCACTGCTGTGTGATAGCAAAACAATCGCTGTCCTTGGAGTCTCTATAAAGACATGAATTGTTTTTTACACCTCACAGGACTATTTGGATACTAGTACCAATAACCTACTGGGTGCTCATTAGCATTATTTGACTTTAACAGAGTTGAAAATGTAAAGCGCAGAGTTTGAGCAGCCAGGAGGCTTCCAAAAGTCTTTCTGCCCATGGCAGTGAGGACATCTGTCCCTGGATTGTCATCTGTCCCACCCACCCTATCAGGACTAATCACAGGTACTTTCTTCCTCCAGCTAGGACCCGGGTTGGACAGGTGCGAGCAACAGATAAAGACTTCCCTCAGAGTAGCATTGTCTACTCCATCTCCTCCGGAGGAGCTGGCCTCCAGTACCCGAACATGTTCTGGATTAATCCCAAGACGGGAGAACTCCAGCTAGTAACTAAAGCAGACTATGAAATAACCCCTGTCTACAGTCTCAGAATCCAGGCCACCAACGGCGAGGACACAAGCTCTGTCCTGGTGAGTGGGGCTGTTTGGTACACCCACCCAGCTGGTTGACTTAGGGCCTCTCTGGCACAGTGAGGAAACCTCACAGGGCACATCCAGGACATAAAGATTCACCTTTGTGCAGGGCATGGTGGCAATGCCTGTAATCCCAGTACTTGGGAGGCTGAGACAGGAGGATTGCAGGTTCGAGGTCAGCCTCAGCAACTTAGTGAGACCCTCAACAACTTAACAAGACCCTGTATCTGAGGGCTGAGTATGTGAGTGACTGGGAGAAGCCATGAGATTGATGGCCAGAACCCACAAGGTCACTCTGTGGGACAAAGTTCCTCCTGTGGCCCTTTAAATGCTGCTCTGCCTTCACAGTGGGCTGGCGGTGAGATGTACACTGCCGGATGTCGGGTGTGGTTTGTAGTTTTGCCATACTCTTACCCCACCCCATACACACCAGATGGACTAGATCTTATACTGCTGCTGTATTAGTCACTACAATGAAATACCTGACACAGGTTATTTATGAAATCAAGAGAGGGGTATTTGGTTCACACTTCTGGAGTTTCCATGACTAGGTGGCCCCCATTTGTTTGGGCCTATGGTCAGGGTGGCCCATCATGGCAGGAGTGTGTGTCTCAGCGAGCACTTACATTTCCAGCCAGGCATCAGAGAGAAAGAAGATGTTCTAGGGTCCCATGACCCCTGTGGGGGCATGCTCTCAAGGACCCAAGGACCTCTCACAAGGCTCCACCTCCCACAGCGCCACCCTGGGTATCAAGTCTTTAACACATGGACCTTTGGGGAACCCTCCTCCAAACCTTAGCACGCTCACTGCTATAGCACTTCCCAGCTCTGGATGCTGAAAGTCTTGGGAGGCTCAGAGTCTGTGAGTAGGTGTGGGGCCTGAGATCCTGCATCTCTAAGATGCTTCCCAGAGGTGTCAAAGCTGCTGGTCCACAGCCACACTGAGTAACGCACAGGGTCTAAGAGGTCCGTGGAGTCAGTTGTCTGAGGGCAACACGATGACCACAAAGATGCAACTATTTTTTGTTCTTTCCCCCTACTAAAGTGGAAAGCAGGAAGGCCAATGGACTCTTGGCTAGAGGCACAGTCCTGTGTGATACAGACGACGGACTGGGAGTCAGGAGAACGAGCTCATTTCTCAACTTAGATCCTAATTTTCCAAGGGGGTCTGAGCCAGGCTTATCTCTGTATCCCCATTTCTGTACTTCTTAAGCAGAGTCACCTGATAACCAATACCCAAATTGTCTGGTTCCTCCGATGACCTGCTTTGAATTAACGGGATGATGTTTTCAATGATGTGTGAGGCTGGGCATTGCTGGCCAAGGAAAGTTGAGATAACTGCAGGGTTTGTTAGGCTGGGGACTTTTGAGGAAAATGAATGGACTCCACTTTGGGAGCTAACTAGAGTGAATATTTCAATTTATTCCCCAGTTCAGAAAGAGCTGAAATCCCCAAATTTCAAAAGTGGAATGAATACGACTCAAAATTCATAAGCTTTTAAAAAGGGTGATGAACTATATGATCACATAAGTCCCCTTCAGGGCTGACACTATGCTTCTGTGCTGGCAGCAATCCCAGTCTAGATGCTGATTCACCTACCGGGCATAAGAGACAGTGATGAAAGAGGATAGACTGGGCCCTGCTTGTGGCAGGTCAGTTCCTGGACTCAAAGTAGTTGCAGATGAGATCCCAGCCCAAGCAGGCCCACCTGTTCTGGCCCCAGCTTCTTGGTCCCGTTGCATATTAGAATCAGCTGGGTAATGTAAACTATTGTCCCTGGGCCCCACCCTCCAAGGACTCTAATTCATTTGGTCTGAAGTAGGCCCAAGAAAGTGGAGCCAGGTTGAGAACCATTGCTACATATGCCAAAGTTAGAGACTGAACTTCTGATTCACACGAGAACAAGGAAGTACATGGGGCCCCTGTCGTCCATAGCCATTGCTGGAAAAGAACTCAGCATCACCCCTGGTGCTCATGCACCTGGGGGGGTGTATTGGGGGCATGGGAATGTCTACATGCGCTACCTGTACACACACACATGCATGTGTGTGCAGACAGCGAAAGGTTTGGGTAGAACAGAACTGAATTCCAACCCTAGCTTGGCCACTCACCATTTGAAAGGCCTTAGGTCACTTCCCTCATCTCTCTAAGCCTCCTTTTCTTTGTCTATAAAATGGGAATGATCAAGCTGGGCATGGTGGCATACACCCAAAATCCCAGTACTTGGGAGGCCGAGACAGGATCGCAGGTTTGAGAACAGCCTTAGCAACTTAGTGAGGCCCTCAGCAACTTAGTGAGACCCTATTTCAAAATAGAAAATAAAACAGGGCTGGGGGTGTAGCTCAAAAGTAGAATGCCCCTGGGTTCCATCCCTGGTACCACAAAAATAAATAAAATAGATAATAAATAATAGAGATATTATAGCGATATAGTAGATTATATTATCTCTCTCATGTAAGATTAAATTAGCTAATACATGAAAAGTACATACAGAGAGTCCAAAAAGTACCTGGCACAGAGGATGCACTAACATGTAGCCTTTAAGAATGACCCCCTTCTTGTCACTCTAGGTTACTGTGAACATCTTTGGAGAAAATGATGAAAAGCCAGTGTGCACCCCAAACTCTTATTTCCTGGCCATTCCAGTGGATCTGAAAGTTGGTACAAATATTCAGAATTTCAAGCTCACGTGTACTGACCTTGATTCCAGCCCCAGATCTTTTCGTTACTCCATTGGTTCAGGTACAGTACTTGGTGTCAACAGGCCCTCAGCCTGTCTCTGAGGACTCAGGGCTGCCCAGGGAGGGTAGATCTGGGCACTACGTGGGGTGAGTGTGGTGTTTTGAATGAGGAAGGAGGCCATGAGAAGTTCCTGTGCTCCCTAGTGTGCTCATGGATTTTCATCTCACCTAACTCCCCGGACTCCCCTTACATGGCTCTCCAAAGGCCCCAGGAAGGGTGGATCCCATTGATGGCAAATCCCACCTTCCAATTTCTCAAACTCTAAAATGAATCATAAATCATATTAGCATGATTTAAAAAATTTTTTTTTAGTCCAACTCTTCAACTACCCCTTTTCCTGAAAGCTTGTGTGGGGGCAGGGAATCCCAGGCCCCTCTCTGGATAATAATAGATTAAGTAGATTAAGTGCATTTTGAAACGTGTCCTCCGCAATTCTCTTCTGCTCCATTCATTTTCTCTCTTTAAAAATATACCATTGTGGGGGAAAAGAGAGCACCTCTCAAAGGAAATTAGACCAAAATAGCTCATCTAATGAAGTGCTGGGGCCAGAGATTTAAACCCAAACAAGCAGAGCAATTCCACAGGAAAGACTAAAAATCCATCTCGGCTGCCTGCTGAGCCCTGGCAGAGCAGGAACTCGAGCAGTAGGGAGCCTCGGAGCCAGCTGTGTTGCGAAACCCAGGGGCAGACACTGCCTCGAGACTGCAGTTGCCAGGATGGAAATAATCCATACTGAGAACCCTAAGGCCTTTATGGAGCACTTTGCTGCTAAGGGAGTAAAAATTGCATCATCTCCTGCTCCATTTACTGGTTTTCGGTCGGTAATGAGTCTGGAGCCACCAGAGGAATGAGCAAGAGCCATGCTTGGGCTGCCAGCCTTCCTGCTCTAGGCTCCCTGGGCTGAGCTGTGAGCCCCATCGGAGCTGTGTGTGTACTTAGGGGAGGAGGCAGGGTGGGCTTGGAAGGACCTGAGGCCTTGATTGTTGCAGAACCAGGAGGCACCTTCCTTTGGGGGACTCCAGGGACATCTGTAACCAGTGTGAACAGCCAGGTTCCATGAAAGGCATGGGGTGAACTTGGGCCATGGCTAGGGATAAAGATGTAACATTCTCTACCCTCTTGTTGCCCATTCATTGGTCTGAGTGTGAGTTACATATGTTATTACCAAATAAATGCTGGATGATATGCTATTAGGGGCTGTACCAGGAATATTAAATCTCTCTGCCTGGTGGCACTGGGAACAGGTATGCTGTGGTCCTGTTCTGCTCATCTTTGAGTGAGAATTTCTTTTTACTGATGAAGTCTCCAGGGCAGCTAAGGCCTTTAGCATATCATTGACCCGGTCCTGGAACATCAGAAACATAGTCTACACCTGCGGGGTGGACATTTAAGGAGAAGACCAAATGCAGTTGTCTTCTAAACTTCTATTTGCACTCTCTTTCTTTCTTTTACTAACGCCCTTGTATCAAATCTTATTTAGGCAACATCAATAGTCATTTCACCTTCTCTCCCAGTGCTGGCTCCAACGTTACACACCTGCTGCTTGCCTCCCGCTTTGACTATGTTGGTGGCCTTGATAAGATCTGGGACTACAAACTACTTGTCTACATAACTGATGACAACTTGCTGTCTGGCAGGATGAAAGCTGAGGCTCTGGTTGAAACAGGGACAGTGACACTGAGTATTAAAGTCATTCCCCACCCAACCACGATGATCACCACAACCGCCAGGGTAAGGACATGGGGACCTGGACTCCCCAGCTGCGTGCCCTTGTACTATATATCAATGGAACCTTTTGACCCAGGAGAAGCATGGGGTGGTCTGAAAAGAGCTAAGGTATTAGGCTGGATCACAGTGGCCACTGAATGGTAAATAAAGCTCTGGGTAAGACCTTGGGCTTGTAGAACCATTAACTTCCTATTTGGGTAAAGAAGAGTGTGTGTTTATGCGAGGAGCTGTGATGGATCAGGCATTGACCACCTATTGTGCTTATGACACAGAAGCCAATTTTTATGGGCATGGAGCCAGTTGCTACCTCCACAGCTTTACTGTTTGTTTGTAAGAGCCTTCATGAATCAGTGTCCATGAAAACAGGTAGCTAGCTGCCAGGTACTCTTCTCCACTTCTTTTCAGGAGTCACTACCTGCCAATCTATACCCTACTCCCCACCTCTACTCCAAAAAAAAAAAACATTAATCTGCTGGGTGCAGTGGCACATACCTGTAATCACAGTAGTTGGAAGGCTGAGATAGGCAGATCTCAGGTCCGAGGCCAGCCTCAGCAACTTAGCAAGATCCTTAGCAATTTAGCAAGACCCTATTTCAAAATAAAAAATAAAAAGGGCTGGAGGTGTAGCCTTGAGGTAGAATGCCCTCAGGTTCAATCCCCAGTACCAAAAAAGGAAGTTTATTCAATTTATCAATATTGATTTAATGCTTATGCATGCCAGTCATCCTAGTGAACAAGCCAAATATGATTCCTGTTCTCTTGGAGCTTATAGTATAGGTCAGAGCTTCACAGGTGTTGTAGCAGAATCAGCATGGAGAAGGAAGGAAGAGCCTTGGAGTCTAACAGTAAGATTATCTCCCCTGCCTCTTGGAGGAACCAGTCCCTCCCTTTGTCCGCTCTCCCTCTCTTAGTAAAAGCTACACTTGTGGTCAGCAGTCCCATATTTGTAGCATGAAGAGGAAAGTGATCAGAACCTGAGAAAACTACCTATGAAGGTGGCCAATTTCTGATTCTCAGAGTCTTACCAAGAGCTGAGTAATGTGTATCTCTCTGATGTTGCTCCAGGCAACATCACACCAGTGAGTGCAACCCTAAAGACTTTCAGTGTGGTGGGAGCTAGTAGGCTCCCCTGAGTAAGGAAATGCTACCTTTCTTGGGTTTACAGCATGACCCAGTTGTGACATCTCCTTCATAACCTGTTGACTGTCTGTCTCTAGGAAGCTGATGCTGAACCTGAAGTTTCACTGTGATAACAGCCCACTCATCTGGCAGTGGCAGCTGTATTATGTGAGCACTGAAAAGCCTACAATGTGTTAGGGAAACAACTTGTGTGGTTCATGCCTTCTCAGTGAGAGACAATGGCTATATCAGTCCCTGGATGATGCCGTGTTATGGCAGAAAAACAGTCAATGGATTTTTTAGCTTTGGGGAAGGGGAAGAGAGAGAATGAAATTAGGCCTGGAATTGCTTTTTAGTTCTCTGAATTTTTGCTGGGTTTTGATCTGATGGATGTTTGCAAAGACTATAAATAAGGCAATGGGTGGAAGTGGCAAGAAATATGAGCACACAGATGTCCAATCTACAGAGCAGGAACAGAAAATGAAATAAATACTCCACGCAGGGGGAGTGCTGAATGTCAAAGGCAGTGCTGCCCTTCACTCACCTTACTGTTCTCTTTCGTTCAAGCGCAGGGTCACCTACCAGATCCTCAGGGAAAATGTGTACTCTCCATCTGCGTGGTATGTGCCTTTCGTCATCACTTTGGGCTCCATATTGCTTCTTGGTCTCCTGGTGTCTCTGATCGTCCTGTTAGCCAGAGCCATCCGCAGACACTGGCCCTGCAAGACTGGGAAGGACAAGAAACCTCTGTAAGTTTCTCTATAGGGAAGGCTGCCTGGTGTGAAGGAAGGAAGAGGAGATGAGGGGGAAGAATCCCATTGCCCTTGGGCCTGCTGTATTGTCTTTGTCGCTAGTGGGACCAGGAAAACATTCTTTGGTCTTTCCCTGGCAACCCACCGAGTCCCTGATGGGATTTCAGTGAAATTGGGCCATCAACCTTTTTGTGACCTTGTCCTGGATAATAGCTTCAGAAAAGCCCTGTTGTAAGTAGTGATAGAATATATTGTGTTCTTATTTATAGAATATTTACAGGAGGAGATGGGAATTTTAAAAGCACAAGGAACAGGTAAGAGAATTAAATTTTTGGCTCTGGTGATGCATTCAGGCATTCATGAGACTAAACCACCATTGTCCTTTGCATGTGGCCCCATCTTTCGCTCTCAGGAGTAAACAGGCTGGTGTTCTCTCTGCTATTCTCACCTCTTGCACATATGGCTCATATTGTGACAACCTGCAGGATGTTCTCTCCTGGCTAAAGGGAGGTTGTGGAGTGAAGATTTCTCCCAGAGCCAGGTTTCTTGATTCTCAGTAGCTTTCACAACTAGAGCATGGTGGTTCTGAGCTGGGGCTTTGGATTTAGACAGGCCTGGGTTCAAATCTTGGCTCTACCACTTTCTGGGTATATAGCTTTGGGCAAGTGACAACCTCTGTGAGTTTCCTTATTTGTAAAGCTAACCAGTTAAATACGCACATGCAAAGAAAGCACTTGACATTGTTCCTGATATATAGCAAATGCTTAAAACACCATAGCTATTATTATATTTTGCTGTGTTATCCTTCACAGCAAAGACCTAGTGCATTTATGATTATAGATTCTAAGTTTAGCTCTGTGTCCAAGTACCTTGGAGTGCTGGAATCTCTGAGTCTCAGAATTTATCAATGGCAAAAAAAAAAGAAGGGGTACTAAGGCTTATCTGCCTTTTAAAGATATTGTTAAGTTGAAGCATTACCTTTCAAGTAATTTTAAACCTATGAGTGAAAGACTATATAAAAGTATAAGGCATTAGGATAAAGACATGCATTGCATTTTGCCATATTTATTGGGAAAGTTGCTATGGGCAACCTTGACTTCAAGGTAAGAAATCCTTGAGCATCTGGCAAAATTTAAAAAGGCATTTTTTTGTTTGGACTCTACTCACAAATTGACTTTTAAAAAATGATTCTAAAAGAGATACATTTAGGCTTGTAAGTATGGTGGTGCCCTGTAATGGGATTTGGGTAGAAGTTTTTGAAGAAGTAATCCAATGGACTCTGCAACTCACATGCAATGTATAGCTAAATGCTAAATAGGCACCTTGAACCTGGTTGTTTTAACTTATATTCTAAGTATTGTTTTCAGCACGGTTGACTTAAAAAAACAAAAAGCAAAAGTAACTAGAAATTCGTACTCAGACCTGGCCTCTCTGGAAGTTAGTTGTACCACATGACATTTGACATTTGTCAAACAGCAAAGAATGAAATTAGAGTCACAGAATTATAAAATCCAAGGTCATTAAGGTCGGGTCTTAGAGTCCAAGTTCAGCTCTTCATGTTACAGGAAACCAAATTTAACTGCCAGCCCTCAAGCCTCCCTGCTGTGAGCCAAGCCCTCTGATCTGCTGGCCATGGGGAGAAAAACAGGACAGGAAGAATGGCCTGGCAGCCTGACTGAGCTGGTCCTGCACTCACCGGGTGTCCCCATCAGAGCCATCATAGTCCCTGGAGCTCTATAAGGCAACAGTTGTCAAATTCATCAAAGTCCCAGCACCTCCCTAGTCCAAAGCCATAGGTAACCGAGCTGCTTCCCTTAGAGCAGGGATGGAAGCCAAGCCTTCTTTTTGACCCCCATCCCTGGCCCCTTTTGCCAATCAGCCCTGAATCCAAGGACACAGTTGCTTGAAGCACCCTATGTTATCACGTGTGCAACTGTGGGGAAGTTTCAGGTTAATTAATGCTCATTCCTTTTTCCCCCCACAGGGCAAAGAAAGGAGGTATGTACAGTGTCCTTTCCCTTTGTTGGTTGGTTTTTGCTTGCTCTGTTGTACTACATAAGAAAGGCCTCAAATCAGAGCCAATCGGGGCACACTTGTGTCTTGGTGGGTCTTCGGCCGAATCACTGTGGGTGGAACAAAGCAAAGGGCAGAAGTTGCTGGAACAAGGGAAGGGCTTGGTGCCCTGGGTCCACTGGGATCACACACGTTGGTCCCGCCTGCTCCCTGCCTGGGGTCCAATCATTGCACTTTAAGCTCCTCGACCTGTTCCCCACAGAGTGGGGCAGGCATGAAGAATTCTCCATGCATTAAATCCAGTGTCCGCTGTGGCTGCATGTGGAGGGGCGTAGTCCCTCCTAATGACAGCTGAGGCTCTGACTTGGACATGTGAAAGGACAAGTGGTGCTTCATTCTCAAATTGTGATGGGTTTGATCATTTTCACAAATTATTTAGGCCAGACTAGTTAAAAAGGGCAGCCAGATTAGCTGTGGGGATGGACAGATTTGAGGGAAATTGGCAAATTGAGCGATGTCCATCTGAAAGCTCCAGGCCGAGGAGGTGTCTCATTCCACCCCTGCCAGCAAGTTGTCACCTCAAGGTGACTCCAGGATATGGGGAGAGACAGGACATAGAATTGAGAAGTGCTTTTTAAAAATATCTGCTTTAGCCTCTCCATCCACAGGCATGTTGTCTGACATGTACAAGGCATATCTAAGCAGGGTTTGAAATTTGATTATGATTGTTACTGATCACATTGAGTGAGATGATCTTAATAAATAAAATTTCACAAACTGTCTCCAATCCCAATTACTTTTTAAAAAGGGCATAGGAGATAGGATCCAAGATGGCGTCCAAGGGAGACACCACGCTATGATCTCTCTGAGACGCACACCTCATTCGCTGTGAAAGCAACCTCTCCACAGATGAAAAGCAACACAAACTTGAAATAAACAACGAAAAGTTTGAAACGCGACGAAATCAGAGCCAGAAGACAAAACAGAGGAAAGTAAAAAGCGCCAAACGCCT
>PVJS01023231.1:13696-29906 GCA_004027185.1 Glis glis | reverse complement strand
AATAGACACTTCACGAAAGAAGAGATACAAATGGCCAATAGATACATGAAAAAATGTTCAACATCATTAGCAATCAGGGAGATGCAAATCAAAACTACTCTAAGATTTCATCTGACCCCAATTAGAATGGCAAGCATTAAGAAGTCAAACAACAACAAATGTTGGTGAGGATGTGGGGAAATTGGGACTCTTCTACACTATTGGTGGAATTGCAAACTAGTTCAACCACTGTGGAGATCAGTGTGGAGATTCCTCAGAAAACTGGGAATGGATCCACCATATGATCCGGCTATACCACTATTGGGTATCATACCAAAGGGATTGAAACTAGAAAACAACAGTAATATACGCATACCCATGTTCATAGCAGCACAATTCACAGTGGCCAAATTATGGAACCAACCTAGATGTCCATCCACAAATGAATGGATTACAAAATTATGGGAAATACACACAATGGAATTCTACTCAGCAATAAAGAAGAACAAAATAACAGCATTCACAAGAAAATGGAAAGATCTGGAGAACATTATGTTAAGTGAGATTAACCAATCGCAAAAAAAGAAGGGACATATGTTTTCATTAATATGCTCAATTTAGGGAGTAGTGGGGACACAAAAGGGACTCCAATGACAATGGAGAACCCTCAGTGGTACAAGGGAAGGGGTACAAGGAAAGGGGAAGGGTAAGAAAGAAGTGAATCTATGGAATTACTGTCATAAACAATGTGATGTGTATATATGAGATTATACCAACATCATTCTCAGTGCTACATGTGGGGGGGAGGCGGGGGGGGAGGCGGGGGGAGGGACACCAAGAGATGTGTGCATGAATGTTAACACCAAACTGATACTCATTGTGATGTGAGACTACAATGCACCAATAAAAACATAAAATAAATAAAATAAAAATAAATAAATAAATATGTTATATTACCCATACCATTCTTAGGCAAGGAAATTTAATTTGGTATAAAAAAGGAGGGCTAGTTTGCTTTAAGATTAAACTCATTTCAGTTACATGTGGGTGGGAAAAAAATACCCACAAAGGTTCCACTCCTCAAATTCAAGGCTCTGGGTATAGCATAACAGTTAGCAAAAAAAGCAAACAAAAAATACCATCCAATTAATGCCACCACATTAATTGTTCTCTTCACCAATGAAAGATAAGACATGGTGTATAGCGGGGTGTGGTGGTGCACTCCTGTAATCCCAGTACTAGTGAGACTGAAAGAGAACTGCAGGTTTGAGGCCAGTCTCAGCAACATAGCGAGACTCAGCAACCTAGCAAGACCCTGTTTCCAAACAAAAAATAAAAAGGGCTGGAGGTGTAGCTTGAAGGTAAAATGCCACTGGGTTCAATTTCCAGTACTGCCCCTGCCCCATGACATAGTGTATGTAGTAGTTGAAGCCTATCAATTTGTCTTGTTTGTTGAATTCTTTTTTTCTTTCTTTCTTTTTTTATTTTCCAGCAAGCTTGCTAGGCTACTTAACTATGTGGGCTTAGATAGGCACTTTGAATGTCTAGGTCCCAGTTCCTCATTTGTAAAATAAGAGGATTAGAATTACCAGACCTAGCATTTATTGGACATTTTAACTGTCAGGCACTGTGCCCAGCATTTTAATGTATCTTCTTTAATCCTTAAAACAAGTTTCCAAAGTAGATGCTATCTCCACTTTGCAAAAGAGAAAGTTAAGGTTCCAAGAAGTGAATTAAGTTGTCAGGAGTGACTTAAGAAACAAGCGATAGATCTGCAATAGGAATCCTACTCTATGGGGCATAACATGGTTCTTGTTCTTGAATTCTTGTACTAGTTTCCTAGGGCTGAAATAACAAAGTGCCACAGCTGGGTGGCTTTAAGGACAGCAATGGGTTGTCTCACAGTCTGGAAGCCCAGATCAAGATGACAGCAATGTTGGTTCCTTCGGAGGCAGCGAGAGGGAATCTGATCATGCCTGTCATGTAGCGGACAGTCTTCGGTGTTCCTTGGCTTGTGGCAGCATAACTCCAATCTTCACATGATGCTCTCCCTGTCTACATGTCTGCATCCAAATTCCCCCTTTTAGGATATAATCCTAATGGCTTGGGGCCTACCCTACTTCAGTATGACCTCATCTCATCTCATTTCATTCATAATGGCCCTATTTCAAAATAAAGTCAAGTTCAGAGGTACTGGGGGTTAGAACTGATACATATAAGGTGGATTTTTTTTAGATTGGGACATAATTAAACCCAAAGCACTGCTTATAAACCTGTTATGGCTTCAAGATAGAAGTGCACAGAGAGTTAAGTAGTACCAGGACATATACAATAGTTCTAGACAACACTATATGTCAGAGTGTATCAATGTTTGCTTTGGAGTGTAATCAGTGCTAGCCCTTCAGAAGCCTGAGACATCACACATGTCTGGGATGATCGTGGAAGGCCTTCCGCTATGATGGGATTTAAACTGAGTATGAAATAATGGACCAGAAGAGATATGGGGGGGGGTCTGTATATAGACTTGCATGTATTTGTTGGAAGTTTTGAGATATAAAAGACAGGAGCTTATAATCTAGCTCAAGAGAAGGGATCAAACTTAAGAAAAGTGAACTATCCAGGTAAAAGTTTAAAACATGCCCTTCATCCACATGGGTGTGGGTGAACTGCAGTGGCAACGTGAGTGATAGGGGACAGGATGATCTCTAGCACTTTGGGGAATGTTCAGTGGTGAATGCTGACAGGCACTGGGCTTTTTTTTTTTTTTTTTTAATGGTGACTTTGGGTTGGAGAGGGGCAGGAAGAGAGGTTCCCAGGGCAAGAAAGTGCTGTACACAGAAGTAGTAAAACCTAAGGCCAGAGAGGCACCAGGCATGCCAGCCTGTTGGAAGGACCAGATGTTGTAGGGGAATGCTCTAGGGAAAGAATGGAAGACAGGTCTGGCAACCTCCATCCTTCCAGAATGCTGTGCCATAGCCACTGCCCTACCAAGGCATTTACCAAAGAATGTGGTCAAAACTTGTGTTCTGTGACACAGTGGTAGATGTTCCTCAATTTTTAAAAACAATTACAGGTCTAATGAATTTAGGTTTCATAAATAAATTGTTTTAATAAAAGTAATTACAAGTTTAACAAATTTAGGAAATAATGGATTAATTAGCAATATGATTTCAGTAGGGTCCTGGCAGGAAACAGTATAGTCAAAGTGAGTAGTTTCAAGATAACTTAGTAAATGACTGGACAGGGTTTGAGGAAACCACAAAGGAGAGCACAGTGCCCAGGGCTGGCACCAGCAGAGCCATCAACCACTGGGAGGGCAGGGAGAGAAGGGTACCTGAGAGAATCCCCAGCAGGACCTGCATTCTTCAACTGAGGGACACAGTCATAACTTAATGACTTCAATGGTCAGAGCCAGGGGGATACATACACCCACACCTTCCTCCCTCCCCCTGACCTCATGTTGCTTCCTGCTGATGTCCAAACCCAGCTGAGACCAAAGGCAAGGGGGTCCATTGAAACAGTGCAAGGCAGCCCCCATGACACCGAGCAGGGTGGGGACATGCACAGTAGACAGGGAGGGACCTATGGAAGGCTTCAGTACAAAGTTACTTCACAGGAAGACTTCTCAGAGTGTTTAGTATGCTAAGGTGTTAATGCACCTACAAAGGAGGCTCTGGAAGGAAGTATTTCTAAACTAGTTTCACCATGAAACTTCTTTTTTGAAAGACCTTCAGGACCAGTGATCAAAGGAAACCACTTTGGAGAGCTTTGATCTGTGGGATGAAGTCTAAGCCTTTCATATCAATCAAGCCTCTTTCCAAGGAAAGTGTCAGAAACCAAGAAGCTGAAACAGAAAAGGAATGTATTGGTTTACACGTAACTGGCGGGTCCAGGAGGGGAGCACTGATTCAGGCACAGGTGGAACCAGGCACTCTAATGATGATGGGAACTCTGTCTCTCCAGCATCCCTCTCCCCTGGCTCAGCTGAGCTTCATACTGCTTATGCGTTCCGCCACAAGGTGTGCAGTGCCACTACTGACTGCCCCACACCACATCCTCCCAGCTCAGCAATCCCAGTAATGAAGGGCCTTCCCTGTCCCGTGTCCATGTATACGTCCCGTGGCAATTTTCAGTGCTCCTGCTCGGTAGAGTGGTCAACAGTTATGTTCCACCCTTTGGCATTTGAGGATGGCGACTGACCCCACTTTCACACACTTGCCAGGGCCATGCAAGGTGAAGGACTTCTCCAAAGAAACAGAACTGAGGGTCACAAAAAAGCGTGCAAACTAAAACCATTGCTGCCACAATCTACCTCATTTCTTTGCAGGGCATTCATAGCTTCCCTCAGATTTGCCCCAAACTATAAATTCCAGTACCTGCTGCTCTCCTGTGTGAGCTCCCTGGTCCGGCCAGATGGATTTGCTTATTGCTACTTGACTATACCATAAACACGCTGTTTGTTCCTCAGGCCCTCTTCTGATTTGAATCCTGCCTCATCTGAAATCAAGTCTCAAACTGCAATGGAATCTGTACACTGTGTCCCTGCCCCCGACTCCAAACCATAGTATTTTCCCTCCTTGTAACTCCCATTTGCATTAAAACATCTGCACTATCCACTTGGTATTTTTTTAATCACACACTACCCTTTCTGCTTACTGAGTGTGTGTATGTGCACGTGTGTTCTGCATTGCTATAGACATAACTAGATTATAAACTTGAGATCCATAACATTATCGTTACACTCTATCTGTCTTGTCTGGTACGTTGTAGATGCTAATCAAATGTGTTTTGGTTGCTATTTTGAAATCTCAAGGTTAGCATCCCACTTTTTCTTGCTTGCCTGCATATTCATCAATCATTACATCCTCTATATTGACTTGTAGAGTGGCCTTGAAAAATGTTCCTTTCTTGCATCTCAGTTTCCTGTCAAATGAGTGAGGACGATTTTCATGGAAAAGAATAACTCATTCATTCACAGACTCATTCATCTACTACCTTGTTCAGCACCTACTGAGGTGTACCTTCCAGAACAATACACTGTTAGGTGCTATGAAGTCAAAAAGGAGAAATGCAAAATAGACTGTGCCCTAAGGATATTTAAAAAAACTTGTGTGGAATATAAAATAAGAGGGAAATTTCTATAAAACAAGGTGGAATTCTGTATGTCAGAATATTTTGCCAACCTACTATGGAAGGGAGCTTGGCAACACCTAACAAAACTACATATATACTTATCTCTTGACTCAGCTCTGTACTTCTAAGAATCTAAGTGAGACCTCCAAATATATGAAACAACATGTGTATGAGATCTTTCATCGTGGCAGCTTTGTAATAGAAAAATTAGTAAAAAACCTTAATGTCTATCCTTAGAAGATGTGTGGAATAAATTATAGAACATAATTTAGTATCATATAATAGTTATAAATTATTTTAAACTAATTTTATCTAATTACTTTTATAATTATACTAATTATATACTAATTATAAATCATTGCACACAATGGAATATTATGCAAACCTTAAAAGACTGAGTAAGATTGTTAGAGATTGAGTGGAGTTGTTTCCAATATATAGTATAAGAGAAAAGAAAAGCCAGGTAAAGAAATATATATATAATATGACACCTACGAAGTATTTGTGCTAAAAATGTGAATCCAATCCTGAGTAAACAAGAAGACAGATCCAAGATGTGGTATATTCTATAACACCTGAGTTCTAAAAACCAAAATGGCCTGGATTCTAAAAAACAAGATAGAAGACAACGTCATCAAAGAAACAACACAACAAAAGTAAGTCAAGGGAACCATTCTAAATTAAAAGAGACAAAACCATATTCAGTACATGAAACTTGATTGACTCCTCCTAAGTAAAATAAAATAAAATAAAGTAAAAAGACATTTGAGGATGATTGAGAATATTTAAATATGAACTACCTATTAGATATTATCGATCTTAATTTTCTCAGTGTGAAAATATTACTGGTGCTGTGTAGTAGAAAAACAAAACATGAAAGATAGATAAGCTAATGTGTAAAATTATTAACAATTGGTGAATTTAGATAAACACACAGATATTCATTTTATAATTCTTATTTTTCTTTCAGTTTGAGAACTATTTAGACATAAATAATCTGGGAGAAAAAAATATCAAGAATTGTATGCATTCGTCAGAACACTGTCAGTTTTAAGTAGCAGAAACCAAGCTTAAGTAGGCTTCCACCGGAGGGGAATTTATTAAGGTGCTCAGGTGACATCATAGTTTTCTTTCTCGGAGGGAGGTGGCTCTGCTTTCTTCTAAGTTAGGCTCGCTGCCTCATTGTGTCAAGATGGTAAACAGCTTACATTCTAGCAGCTAGAATGTAGGAGAAAGGATGTAGAACATAGAAAGAGAGAGGACTCCCTGAACCATAGTTCCAGCAAATGTCCTTTTTGACCAACTTCAGGCTTACCCTTAAACCAATCTTGGGACCAGGGGAATGCTGAGTTCCGACCGACCAGGACTAGATCTTCTGCCCAGGTCTGGATAATCTCCCACAGGCACATGCCTCCATCCTCAGGGTGAGGGAGGGATGGCTTCCCCAAAGAAAATCCAGGTGCTGTAACCACAAGGCAGGCAAATGGGTGCATGCCAGACAATGCTCTCTGCTCCAAACAACATTGAAAAATTAACCATAAACATTAAAGCAAATCAAGAGCTTAGAAGCATTCAATCATATTAACCTATAAGAGAAGAGTTATTATCCGTTTCAAAAACCCTTGTCGTTTATCCTATAACTTTGGTATGAAAAAATATAACTGCCAGTCTCCCACCACTTCCCTTAAACAACTGCAATGTGAGGAGAAAACTAGAAAGAAAATAACTGGATTGGATCTGACCTTAATTCTCTCAAATAGTAATTTAGAGAAGCGGTTCACTGTACCTGGACTAGAAGCCAATGCCTCCTTTGCAGCAGACCTTGACAAATAAATGAATGGACTAAAAATCTCAGCCTGATTACTACTTATGGGATCTGTGCTGTTGGCAGGGGACCACAAGGATGCTCAAAATGCCAGGTATGGTTCAACCAGAATGTTTTGTTACTGATTCGACTGGATTGTACTTTTAACTAGTGTATCATCTTCGAATGGACTTTTTCACAGTTCTGTTTTTCCCTCTGAAAAAATGTCTATTCTAACCACGTGCAAATCATTACTTCCAATTTTAATGTTTTATCATATTGAATATCTACTGAATTCTATCATGGTTCACGGAGCTTGTAAATACTGTGGCAAGAAAACAAATGTATGAACTGCTGTTATCACAGAGATTCCTGGAGCACTCAGCTGTGCTGAGAACCCCTCTCATCAGTCACTCCGCAATGCTGTAGATAAACTCCACAGTCTTGCAAGTGGCGCCTTAGAGGTTTTCATATGCAATTGGAGTGTCCATCCATTATTGCCGTTAGTCAGTAAATGCACAGATGGTGCTGTGAACTGAGGAGCGAGGTGGGTGGGGACTCAGAGGCATTCTCCTGGTGCCTGCAGAGGCCACTGTATGAACAGACATGCAATGGAGGAGAAGACCCTCAATCAGTACGGGCCCCATTCTAGAGATGAGTTAGGCAATGCAGTGTCTACAAGATTTCCAGTTGGCCCTAGGAAAACTTTGACCATAGCCACTGCAATCGTTCACACCCTAAGCTCTGTTGTAGCGGAGGTGAGTCATGTATCTGAGAGCCTTCTAGATCTTTCTCATAGAGATGTGGGCTTTTACTTTTGGGTATCGTTTTCCTCCCTGGGAAATACAGTTCAGGCAGAGGAAGGTACCTGGA
This sequence comes from Glis glis, assembly GCA_004027185.1. NCBI lineage: Eukaryota > Metazoa > Chordata > Mammalia > Rodentia > Gliridae > Glis > Glis glis. The sequence goes on along the minus strand of PVJS01023231.1, from coordinate 22,117 downwards.
ACCTGGATAAGGAAGTCCCAGCCTCTGCTTCTCCTGCACCTCGTCCTTCATCATCTATCACACTCCAACACAAGTCATACAGTCCTCTTACTCTCAGATTGCTACTGAGCACAGTATAGAAGTCTAATCTTTAAAGTTCATCTTATTTAAAGGTCTGGAGAGGCTTTCTATTTAGAGAAAGCCAGTGGTGAATACTACAAAAACGTGACTAATTACTCCATAATTGATTTATTTTACAAACTTGCATCTTATTTCACTTAACTTTAAATGTGGAAGGCTGGCGTGCAGGGCAGTCTTTTTTCATTTATCTTTTAAAAGCAAGGCTAGCTTACTCTTTCAGAGTGGCATGTCGATGGTCCAGTCACAGTCATTCTGGCCAGAGAGAGGAGTTTTCTCCTCACTGCGCTCTACTTCTGGGATCTCTCCCCTTTTGGGTTTAGGGCAACCATCCCCAGCTTCCTTATCTTTTCCCCCTCACTGCACTCCACAGTGACTGAGCAACCCCAAGGGATAATCAGGAGGAGTTGAGGGAGTTTGCACGTGGCCTTGCATTTGGGATTCATTTCCGTTGGCCTTCCAGTGATGGTGAATGGCCCTGAATAATGCATCCAATTTTTGATGCTTGATATTTGCTAACTGTATAGCCAGGCCCATTGGCTCTCCCTGAAGGGGAAACTTAAGTATTAACGGAGATTAAGTGACTCATTGTAAGGTCAAACCGTAAGGCAGGGATAGAATGAAAATTAGAACCACAGTCCCAAAGAGCTCTAAAAACAAAGACTTAAAGAGGGAAAAAAGGGACACAATTTAGGAAGATTAATTATTCTTTCTCCTCCCCTTGCAGTGACGGACAATCTTGGCTGTGGATTATTCTTGGGGATTAATAATTCATTTGAACCTCAGTAATGAATCAGTATCAGTATCCTGGTATGACAGTTCTGAACTCAGCTCTAGAAGAAAAATGAAGCAGGTTTAAATGGTTTACCAATCTCTGACCATTTCATTGTCTGTTGATGTAGTTCAATTCAACAAGAATTTTTAGTACATATCATGTGTGAAACATTGGATCAGTCCCCTAAAATGAGTGTTCGATATTTACATAAGACCCAATCCCTGCCCACAAGGAACTTGGAATCTACTGCCCTATTCATTTATTGCCTCAATTGTTACTTGTACTGTTCTCTTTTTGGCTGGTGTAATTACAAGGACACAACTTAGATTTAGGCTTAAAAGTATTAAGAATACATAGTGTTCTTGACACAATTGGCTATTTTTCATTCAGCCAAATGAACTAGTGAATGCCAACATGCACACATTGACATCAGCTGCTGCCCTTCAGTTGTAGGCTTGGAAAGTATACTCTAAACCCTTCAGTGAATTGTTTTGGCAGGCATTTCTATCCAGATATTATTAACAACAAAACTAAAACAGTCCGCACATCAATTCTAACACTCAGGGAGGTCCTTGCTGGAAATGTCAGAGGCTGGAGCTTCAAGTGCTTTTGTCCAACTAAATCTCATTTCCCAATCAGTCATAATCTTGTAAGTAGCTTTCCTGTTTGGGGTAAATAAAGTAGCCCTGGCATTTCCTCCTCTGACCACTTTTTTGTGTTTTTTGTTACTGTGACATTTTTGGAGGTTATGACTGATCCAAGACCTAAGAGTGTAAAAATACACTCAATAGCAAAAAGAGTGTTAGAAAAAGCCATCACACAAGGATACAACCTTGTGTGATAACTTGGTGTCTGTAGGTCACTCATGTGACAAATGTTGGCTGAGCACTTTGCTAGACCATATGCATCGTAGACCAATGACTCAACCTCTTTGAGCCTCAGCTTTTCACATCTGTGAAATGAGAATAATGATACCCACTTTACACAGTGGCGGTGGACATTAAGAACAGCAGCTGTGTGAAAACTCTCAGCCTAGGACCACATAGGGAAGAACTCGACAAACACTGTGAGGGGAGAAGGGACATACATATCAACGAAATTAATCTTTCCACACTTTTCTTCAAGTTGCCTTCCCCACCTCTGCCCTCTTCAACAGGTGAAACCTTAGTGACTTGTTTGGAGAGAAAAATAGAAGTCATCACTTGGGCATGTCTTCACATTTCTGTCTTCTAACCTCTGCTTGCCCTCTTCCTTACCTATTGTGTCTCAGGACATCTGCCATCCTTCCTGCTGGTCAAATTAATTTGTTCTTCTGTGCTCTGGAGCCCATTCCTTCCTGTGTTCTAATGACCTCCTGCCATCCACAACCTCATTCTCTTCCCATCTTGGAGTATTTTACCTTCTGCATGCAATGAAGTTTGACTCTCCTCCTGGGCTCTAGGACTCTCATTTTACCAGCACCCTCTCTCTCCCTCTCTCTTTTATTTCAAAGCCAAGCTTCTGGAAGGTGTGGAGATTGCTCCCTCCTTTCCTATCACCCACCATTCTCTCCTGGAATCACCGTCCCCTGGTTTCCTCTTCCTCTTGCCTCTGAGACAGCTCTTGCTATAGTCATCATTAACTGCCAATCCTGTTGGACTTATTTCACCTTATCCTTCTTTTTCTTTATGACTTTCGAGACTATTGCCCTTTTTGAAATTTCTGCCTCCTTAGCTTTGCAGTACTGCTATTTGGGTCCTCTTCTTCCTTCCCTAGCCCCTCCTGACTACTTTAAGAGCTCCTTGTCCATTACTCCTGAGGATATAATCAACTTTTACTGAGCTCTTAACATGTGCTGACGGTTTCCTACGAATGAAAAATGTATGTGTGTATATATATATATATATATATATGTGTGTGTGTGTGTGTGTGTGTGTGTGTGTGTTTGTGTGTGTATGTATTCTCATTTTAATCTACACTACACATCTTTAATGAGTACTATTATCCCCTAACCACCACTGCCTACAAGGAAAGCAAGGAAGCAAGGTTTAGAAAGGCTAAGCAATCAGCTCAGGGGGACCTGATTAAGCCAGGACAATCTAGCCCCAGGAGCCCCTCTTATCACTACCTAAATGTTAGTTTTTCTCAACTCTTTTTTAACTTCAACATTTCAATCATTTATTCATCTCATTCTATATGTCCTCCCAGGGATATCTAGTTTACTCCCATTCTTTTAATTATACATTGATCTTTTACTTATATATCAGTGACTCCTGTGTCAGTTCAAGTCCTCCAAGAAGCAGACACCAGAGTGGAAGGAGAGGTACAGAGCTTAATTGGGAAAACTGAGAGAAGCGGCAAGAGCAGGAAGGGAGAGCCTTCAGACCATTATGCCAACCAAACATTTGCAAAAGGAGAGTGGGAAAGGAGGAGGACTGGGCAGGTGGGAAGAGCCTCAGATTGCAGTACACATCTGAGAAAGCCTGTGTCAGAGGAATCCACAGGGCCTGGGCCATGCTCAGACATTGGGTGGAAGCAGCCTGGGAAGGCCACGGCCTGTGCCAACACTGCAATGGATGGGAGCAAAGACGCAGAAAGCTGCCTGCTAATGATGCTCTTTGCAGCGGCTTCTCCCTACAGGAGGTCTGAGTGGAACACCTCCACAAATACCACAAAGCCCAAATCCACATTTGCAGTTCCAACATCTCTTTTAGCTGCAGTCTTATACTCAGCTGCTGGCTCCCTGTATCCCTCCAAGTCCCATGGAACCTCAAAGTCAGCATCCCAACAATTAACTCACTTGTCTTCTCTTGCCTCACTCCTTAAAGTTCCATATTTTCTATGTTCCCTACCTCAGTATGTGGGCATTATCGTCCACCCGTCACCCACTGTAATGGTTGGGATCCAGAATATTCCCCCAGCCCTCATGGAAACAAGGAAGCAATGTTGGAAGCGGGGCTTTGTTGCTATGGAGGGGTCCCGGGGGTGTGGATCCTTGGGGATTGTATATCCTTCCTCCTCCCCCTGCTCACTCTCTTGCTTCTGGCCTCCATGATGTGAAAGCAGAGCCTTGCTCTCTCCCTCTCTCTGCTTCCCGCTGCCATGCCTGAGATTTGTAGACCCCGGCCTCACATGAACTGAACCCAGAATCTCCAAGAAACTGTGAGCAAATAAACCTTCCTTCCTCTAAGTTGTGTGGTCAACTGTCTTACATTATATCAGTGAGAATGTTGACCGAGATACCCACCCCTCTCTTTGCCTCATGTCTGCACAAACAGTCAATAATCAGGTACTGTGGAGTTTATTTCTGACACTGTTGTTGAGTTGGTTGGTCATCTTCTCTTCGTACACACTACCAGTGCCTTGGTTTAAACTCTCATCATTTCACTCTGTTATATAAGCTTTATATCTGGTCTTCTCTCTGCTCTCTTCTGATTGCACTGCCAACAGTGACAACCCCCTCCCCCAACTAAATGACCCCATGAACTGATTTAGCAAATGCTTAGAGGTGAGATTCGAGTGCTACAAGAAGAGACACTCACTCCTTGATACAAGTGCAAGGAAGGCACTTCCTAGGGGAAGGCACCTGGAAAAGTCACAATGTCCATCACCTGCCCCCCTTGAAATAGAGAATTACTCCCTGGGACATGGTTTTTATGGGCAAGGAAGGTTCAGTCAAAAGAAAACATCATGCTGCTGTTACGTAGTGGATTGCTAAAGGCAGACAGGAAGGTACTTCAATTTTCCTGAAATTTGAGGACCTTCAGGTTCAGTATTTCTCTTTTGAGCACAGTCCACGTTGACCCATATCTGTTGGATGGGTTTCAAGTTCAGCCCCTGACTTTGCCGGTGCTCCCTGACCTCGCCTCACACTTCCCAAGTGTTCTCACCACTCTTCAGGGAGGGATTGTTTATTATCTCCTGGAAGAGAAACTTGAGAAGGCCAGCAGTGTGGGTCTCTCCTGCAGGCACAATGACGACTTGATGGGCCTGGGAAACAACTCCTTCACTGTCTATTTCACTTTTCAAGGAGACCAGAGATCTTTAGAAAATCACCCAAGTTTTGAGCATTTTGAGTTTAATTTCAGGGCCTGTCAATAGAGTTATAACTATACTATGTTCTGGGGGATAATAGATACTTTTCTCAGTGAACTGACTTGTCAAAGTTTAATCACGTCACCTACTCTCCCTCATCTCATTCCACCCAGGATACAGAAGTAAACATTTTCCTTCTTTCAGGAGTAATTTATTCCACATTCTCTCCAAGATAATGGATGGACACAGGACTAGATCAGATAAAGACCTATGGGAAGATGTTATAAACTATAAATAATACCAAAGATAAGCCTTATAATTATGATATCTAAACATAATTTCCTAAGAGAGTTTCATTTTAATAAAATGTAATTTATACACTTGCTTTATATTCGTGTTTTCTTTTCTAAAAGAAACGATCCCATTATCTGTAGGGGGAGAGGAGAGAAAGACACTAAAGGGAAAGGTCATGGGTATCGATTTGATTGTTCAGGCAGATGATTAACTGCCTCTGCAGAGGCAGCCCCAAGGGCTATGAAAGCCACTGCTCAATTTAAGACTTTCCCAAGTTTCCTTCTTTATTATTGAAATCTGATCTTTGTTTCTCAGGCATGCATCAATAGCTTGGTAACTTTATTTGTTGACTGTAATTTTTCCTTTATAATCAAGATTAGCAAAGTAGGTGATCGCTCTCTGCAGAGCAGTGCCTGCCCATACTGGTGTTTTTGCATGTCAAGGTAGAAAGGAACAAGAGTTAAGACAAGATGCCCAGAGAGGTCAGATCTGGGATCTGAGAGAGGAGGCAGTGGCTGTTGCCCTTTGTGGTCTTTTGTTCTCTTTGGAATCAGATGAAACACAGTACAAAAAGGCACTTTCCTGGTAGACCAAATGACTGGTTTTCTACAGTCCAGGTATATGTCACACATACATTATTAATAATAAAATGATAGTCTTTATTAGTAGCAATAACTATGATAATTAAGCAAATGTGAGCAGATTAGTATTTTTCCTTAAAATAATGTCTCCTAGCCAGGGATGGTAGTGTGTTCCTGTAATCCCAGTACTTGGGATGCTGAGACAGGGGGATCACAGTTTCAAGGACAGCCTCAGCAATTTAGTGAGACTCTCAGCAACCTAGTAAGACTCTGTTTCAAAACAAAAAATAAAAAGGGCTGGGGGTATAGCTCGGAGGTAGAATGCCTCTGGGTTCAATCCCCAGTACCACAAATAATAATAATAATAATAATAATAATAATAACAATGATAATGTCTCTTTCACTCAGGTCCATTCCAGTGGGTCCTGGGGAGAGACTGAGATGCTCACCTGTGTTGAATGTCAAGATCAGGAAAAGGTTGACCACCTCTGGTCCAAAAATGATCTCCCACTGGGGCTCTCTTGATTTCCAAGCAGGTGCCTGCCCATGCTCAGGTTCAAGACCCTCTCTCCTTCCCTCTTCCTTCTCACCTTGGTGTCTGGCCACAGGCACTGTGGTACATAGGTTCACAGTGTTCAGTTGGTTCTTAACTTCACATGAACTCCCTCTGAAACCTCCTTTCCCTGACTAGTCTTGAACTGAACTACTGCCGCCAACTTGTGCCACAGCTCTGCCTATCTGTCTCCAAAGATCCAAGGAAAAGGGGAAAATAGAATCATTCGCTGGCTTTTCTGGGACATTGGCATCATGTATTAGCATGTCAGGATAATTGCCTGTGTTCCTTTTCCAAGTAGTAAATGATCAAACCCCATCTCTGCTATTTAACTGCTGTGTGATCTTGGGAGACTTTCTTAACCTTGCCAAGGCTCAATTTCCTCACCTGGAAAATGGGAGTGCAAAAGAATTGTTGGAAGGGTTAAGTGAGATGATATTGTTGGGAGGAAAAACTTTTTCTCCTTCTGCATGGGTAAGTGATTGTATTGGTCAGGGTTCACTAGATTAAAATTAACAGAATTCACAGAATGAATATACGAAAAGGGGGTTTATTAGATCAGCTCACAATGTAGTCCTGAGTTTCAACTGCACGTGAAGAATCAGAGGAATCAGTAGCTGGTCGGGTGGTCCAAGAGCTGGAGCCTTAGGACTGAAGCAACCACCAATTCAGTCCAGTCCAAGATGTAAAGATAAGGAAGCTCTTCGGAGAAACGATGGTGAAGTTTCAGTTCGAAGGCTGGAGGCCGACGATCTCAGATGAGAGCAGAAGATCAAGAAGCTCTTCAAGGAAACAGCAAAGTTGGAGACCGACGATCTCAGACAAGAGCAGATGCGTTTTCTTCAGGAAGAGTTGCGGCTCCCTCTACATGGCTTTCTCCTTCTTTTATCTAAGTCCTGCACCTATCAGAACCCTGCTACCCACATTTAGAGCAGGACTTCCGGTTCAATCTGCTGTTACACAACCAAAGTCACATGATCTTAGGTGGGTCAAGTTGACAAACCAGACCAACTATCACAGTGATCATAGACAGATTAGCAGAAGAAAAGACAAAGTTGATTTATGTGCCTGGGAGCCTTCAGGTGAAATGGCTCCCCAAGCAGCTAGAGAAAGGGGTTTACATACCAACTATGCAGGGGAAAGGGAGGTGGGAGAAAGGGCTCCCATGAAAGAAAAATGGAAAGTATGACAGTTTCAGATAGTTTGTTTAAGCCATTACTCATTCCAGTGCTAATGGTTAGTCTCCCTTCTGGCTGTAAACCTCCTGTACAGGGGATTTATGACAGTTACATCTTTTGGAAAGTCTTGATTAAATCAGCAAAAGAAGTTTAGACAAGGTTTCTTTTTCTGAGGCTGCTGCTTCTTCAGATGTTTTTAATTTAAAATAGTTTTCAGGCTACTGAGGTGCACTTTGGATCCTTTCATGGTAAAATACATAGTGCTATCTCGATGTTAATTTTATTGTAGCTGTTACTGTTTTGTTGTCATTGTTGTTACAGGATAGGTTAAGCTTCCACAGTTTTTAGATATTGCCAAAAAAGTGGCACCACCATCCTTGAGACCAGTGGCTCCCTTCGTGGGCTGAAGAGAAGGGTGCACCATGGAAGTTATAGCAGCTTAAGCAGGCATGAGGAGAAACACCCTCCTTGTCTTAAGAGGAGAAAAGAAGCCAGGCCTGGTGGCACACACCTGTGATCTCAGACTTGGGGGGCTGAGACTGGAGGATCACAGGTTCAAGGACAGCCTCAGCAACTTTGTGAAGTCCTCAGCAACTTAGTGAGACCCTGTCGGGAGGGAGCCAGGGGAAAACTCACCAACTGCTGTGTGCATGTATGTCACTATCACTATGAACAACATTATGATGTGAGACTATAAGACTCTAATGCACCAATAAAAGTACTAAAAAAAAAAGAAAAAGAAAATATATATTGAAAAAAAAATTTTTTTTTTTGCGGTACCGGGGATTGAACGCAGGGGCGTTCTACCTCCGCGCTACACCCCCGGCCCTATTTTTTTAGACTTTATTTTGAAACCGGGTCTCACGAAGTTGCGGAGGGCCTCACTAAGTAGAGAGGGAGAGAGAGACA
>PVJS01023231.1:0-13596 GCA_004027185.1 Glis glis | reverse complement strand
TTTAAAAATTAAAGAAAAACTAAAATAGGGCTGGGGGTGTAGCCCAGAGGTAGAATGCCCCTGGGTTCAATCCCCCATACTGCCAAAAAAAAAAAAAGAGGAGGAAAGAAATTTCCATGCTCCACTCTCTTACCATAAACACAAGTGAAGTTTCAGTCCCTGCCTGTAACAGTCTTTTATTTGACCCACTGCACAGAAAAAAAGTCAAGCTGAATAAAAATCATTTTATTCATGAATTTCACTCCAGGTACATGTAGAGATCCTCAGAATAAGGCAAATGGTAGAGGGATTCTAGGGATGAGGTGAAAATTAGAATTTCCTAACAAGGGACTGGGTACACAGCTGAGGTTTGTGTATTTTAAAATCCTGGGACAAAAGGAGACCCCCTCAAGGTGAATAATTTTATATAAAAATGTTACATGGTTTGAAGATATTTTACACATATTAGAAAAAATCTTTGAGAAATAATCTCTATTTTTGCTGTTTAGAGAAAAGAATGGCAGAATGAATGATCTACGCTACATAGATTTTCATATTATAATTCCATTTTGGGGGAAATCACACTACCCATTCCATGTGTGGTATAGAGTATGTGGCCAGGGGTGAGGATAGGTTAGAAAAGTTCTCGTAATATGAAATCATGTCTAATAGAGTCATTGTGCCAAAACAGACTGTCAACAAGAAGTTTTATTATTTATATTTTATTAAGGGTTTATTAATTTCAGCAGTGCAAGAGACATTGCTACAAATCTATCGGTGTTACTCTATACTTCTGCAAGCAATCTAAAAAATGGATAAATCTGAAAAAGGGCAAGAATAAAGATGTAACAAATATTTTCTTCAGGAAGGTAGATTTCCCCCTTCTCCCTGGCCAGCTGGTAATTAAATAACAACAAAGGAGAACAAAGTATATTGGTGACTAGGAAGTGAAGTCAGTTTCTTATTGACTTTAATATAAACACACCACCCAATTTTCTTTTTAATGACTTAGTTAATGATGTCAAAGATTATCCACCAGTGCAGTGGTACAGTCGTACTTACTAAGAACATGAAGTACATAATAACAAATACACATTTCTGGAATTATTTGAGGAGAGGTGACATTTTTCTTATTCTTAGAGGTACCCTATATTTACCCATTTTTCTCTTCCCCATAGGTACTTGCTTATAATAAGTAATAGAACTGCTAAAGTAGCTTGTTCACTTAAAAAATCTGTTCTGTGTGTTGCCAGCATTTTTATCTGCATAATTAAATATATTTTGGGGGGAGGCACTGGGAATCGAACCCAGGGGCATTCTATCTTCAAGCTACACCACAATCCTATTTTTTTTATTTTGAAACAGGGTCTCATTAAGTTCCTGAGGCCAGCCTTGTACCTGTGATCTTCCTGTCCCAGCCTCCCAAGTACTGGGATTACAGGTGTGTGCCACTATGCCCAAATCTGCATAATTAATTCTTATGGATTATAAATTCTTAAAGCAAAAGCTTTTGGGTCTGGGGTCATGAGCCACTGGTGGGTTGTTACCTGTGCAAGAGAAAGGAAAGGAGTCATCACTGGTGGGGTGGACCATGGGTGGTATTGAACTGAACTCACAGCCTGCCCTGTTTGTGGGCGTAGGCCCATAGAGCATCCTGGACATGCATAGGAGTGGGTCCCTCATGCAAATGTCCTCCATCTCCAGAGCAAAGGCTGAGGCCCAGGGCCATGTGACTTGAGGTCATGTTGATCCAGACGATTCTGTCATTATGGAGCATACTGTGAACACCTCAGAAAGGCTGTCCAATGATGAAGATGATAATCACAACGACAATGAAGGTGGCGAAGATAATACACCTTTTCTAACAAGTAAGTCCTAATTTCTTCTCTTTTACCTTTTTCTATGGTTTGAATATGGTTTGAGTGTCCCCCATACCTTCCGGTGTTAAAATTTAATCCCCACTATGCATTATTGAGAGAGTAGAAACTGAATCTGACTATGGTGTTTAGAGGTGGGGGTCTTAAGAAAGTGATTAGAATTAGATAAGGTCATCAGGGTGAAGCTTCCATGACTAAATCCTGATGGCTTTATAACAAGAGGAAAAAGGACTCAAAGACACATTCATACTCTCTCTCTCTCTCTCCCTCTCTCTCTTTCCCTCTCTCTCTCTCTCTTCTATGCCCATGTGATGCCCACAATAAGTCTGCCAGCAAGAAAGCCATCGCTTGATATGGCCTCTTGACCTTGGACCTCCAGAGTCATGAGCCAAAATAAACCTCTTCTTTTATAAATTATCCACTTTTAGGCCGGGCGTGGTGGCGCGCGCTTGTAATCCCAGTACTTTGGGAGGCGGAGACCAGAGGATCTGGGTTTGCGGCCAGCCTCACTCTCTCTCTCTCTCTCTCTCTCTCTACTTAGTGAGGCCCTCCGCAACTTCGTGAGACCCGGTTTCAAAATAAAGTATAAAAAATAGGGCCGGGGGTGTAGCGCGGAGGTAGAACGCCCCTGGGTTCAATCCCTGGTACCGCAAAAATAAATAAATAAATAAATAAATAAATAAATTATCCACTTTTAGATATTTAATTATGGTAATGGAAAATGGACTAAGATACCTCTTTTTAGCCTAGACCCCCAAAAGTTGGAAAGTGACTACTCACTCTCATTTATTTATTTTCGCTTAAGGCCTCCAATGGATTGGACAAGGATTGGACTACATAGGCCAAATGGAAGTCACAGAGAGCCCAGTGAAAGTAAGATGTCCCAACTCTTCTCCCCTGCTAGCTATATTTATAGGCCTGGATAAAGATAGGAGCTGCTTTCCCGTGTCTGGAGTCCTTCTAATGCCTTGTCAGTATGAGGTCCGAGTTCACTATGGAGAGAAAAGAACAACAGGTCTGGCTCTGTTCAGCAAGATTGTTCATTGCTTGCCCGAGAGCTCATTTCAGCCCCACCCCTTCTGGCGTTACTCTGTGTCCATCTGTTCAGGGAAGACAGTGACCAGCAGAGGCAATCACAGTGGTCTCCTGCTCTTTGCCAGTGACGGGCTTAGACATTGGCACCTTGACCCAGTCCTTACCCGAGGGTATGTCTGCTGGAGCTATTTCTGGGAAAGCCTTTCCTTACTAATTAAAAACAAATGCACAGAACAACTTCTTTCCTGGACATCTTCATCCTTCTAGGTGATAGCCTGGAACTGCTGCAACCTCTGGAGCCCATGAGAGAGACATTGGCAACACTCGGGGGATGCTGAGCTGCTGAACCCAAAACAAGGAAAGCACCTGGGCTCTTGATGGCTTCAGGGTGCAACTATAGTAAACTCTCTCCCTGGAGTCCCAACTATGTGAGATAGTAAGCCTGTTACTATTGAAAACACCTGAGGTCAGCAGGTCTGTTGCTCATAGGCAAAAAACATTGTAACAGGGACACCCTTTGTAGGATTATCCAGGCTTGGGATCAGCCAAGTAGGGATTAGGGACCTGACAGTGGGAAAGGAGCCACAGGACTGGGCACATAAATTGTTCAGATTACCTTGGTTCAATTGCTAGTTTAAAAAAAATCATTGAAGGGCTGGGGATATAACTCAGTGGTAGAGCACCTGCCTAGCATGTGTGAGGGCCTGGGTTCAAGCCCTAGCACCACAACAAAGCAAAACAAAAATCACTAAAAATTATACAGATGTTCCTCAACTGACTATGGAGTTATAAACTCACTGTAAGTGGAAAATGGATTTACTACACCTAACCTATGGAAGAGCATAGCTCACCAACACAGTATGTCGAGTCTCAGTTGTTTCCCCTTGTGATTGTGTGGCTCACCGGGAGCTGTGGCTTGCTGCCACTGTCCAGAATCTCAAGAGAGATCATGACATAGATGAAAAACTTGGTAAAAGGATTAAAAGATGAAGACGAGGAAATCTCTAAGAAAATTGAACAAAATGATACAGAGATGGAAAATATCATTAGCCTGGGAAAAGATCAACATGTGAAATTCAAAGTATGGTTTCTACTGAATGCAAATCGCTTTTGCATCACCATAAAGTAAAAAAAAAATCCTAAATTAAAAGCCAGGCGGGGCAGCACATGCTTGTAATCCCAGTTCTTGGGAGGTTGAGACAGGAGGATAGCAGGTTCACAGTCAGCCTCAGCTACTTAGTGAGGCCTTCTGCAACTTAGTGAGACCCTGTTTCAAAAATAAAGAATAAAAATAGGGCTGGGAGGGAGGTGTAGCTCAGAGGTAGAATGCCCCTGGGTTCAATCCCCAGTACCAAAAAAAAAAAAAAAAATCCTAAATTGAATTGTCATTCATTGGGGGCCATCTATACAAGGGAGTCAATATTTTTGTGTGTGTGGGGCTACTGGAGATGGAACCCAGGGGCATTCTACCTCCAAGCTCCACCCCCAGCCCTATCTTTTATTCTTTATTTTGAAACAGGGTCTCACTAAGTTGCAGAGGGCCTCACTAAGTAGCTGAGGCTGGCCGCAAACCTGTGATCCTCCGGTCTCAGCCTCCCGAGTACTGGGATTACAAGCGTGCGCCACCATGCCCAGTGAAAGTCAATTTTTAAAGATATTTGAAATGTTTATTCAACAACTTCAAAGTGTAACACTGGAAATTAATGGACTCTGAGATTCAGGTGGTGATTTCCTCTCCCATTTGAAAGTCATAATTTTTCAGGAAAGGGCCTTCTATTCTCTGGAGAGAGTAAATTAGAGGGGTACTGCAGTGTAAGCAGGTGACTGACAAAAATCCTGCTGCCTTCATTCCAAAAGAGCCTTTTAAAATCAATCTGGCCAGCCCAAGAGGAAAAGCCTATATATACAGACAGCAGAGGATCCCTGTGTCAGACAGAGTTCTCCAGAGAACCACCAAAAGCCAGGTGTGGTGGTACATGTCTGTAATCCCAATACTTGAGAGGCTGAGATAGAAGAATCTCAGGTTCAAGACCAGCTTCAGCAACTTAGTCAGACTCTCAGCAACCTAGCAAGACCCTGTTTCATAAGCAAAAATTAAAAAGAGCTGGGGGTATAACTCAGAGGTAGAATGTCCCTGGGTTCAATCCCCAGTACCAAAAAACCCCCACAAAGATATGTGTATATTTATATTAAGATTTATTTTAAGAAATTGGCTCATGTGATTATAGGGTCTAGAGAAATCCAAAATCTGTAGGACTGACCAAGAATCTAGAAACTTTAAGCAAGAGTTAATGTTGCAGTCTTAAGTCTGAAATCTGTAGGGAAGGTTAACAGGAAGCCTTATTTATTTATTTTCTTTTAAGGCCTCCAATTGATTGGATGAGGTCTGCCATGTTATTGAGGGCAATCTTAAAGTCAACTGATTGTAGTTGTGAACCACATCTATAAAATACCTTCACAGCAATGTCTGGCCTTGTGTTTGACCAAAACAACCTGACTCTATAGCCTAGTCAAATTGACACATAAAACTTAGCTTTCACACTCCTCAATGAAACTGCCCAGCAAGATATCCCCCAACACCAAAGTCTATCACCAATCACCAAGACACAGTCAAGGACCAGACCTCCCAGCCAGCCTTTCAAATGCCCCATACTGAAGGAAGAACAGATAACCCCAAATAAACAGACTTCTGAGGAAAGACACTCAGAGGAAATAAAAACTATTCAGACACAAGGAAATGAGGGGGAAAAAACTCAGAGAGATAAAAGAAGATAAATCAACCATGAAACTAGAAACAAGCTATTGGGGGAAAGATTTCAGAGAATAAAAAAGAGCTCTTGGAAATTATAAATGTGATACTATAGATGAAAAAGTTGGTAAAAGGGTTATAAGATAAAAAGGAGGAATCTCTAAGAAAATAGAACAAAATGATAAAGAGATTAAAAAATACACGAGGAGAGAGAGAAAGAGATATCAGTTTAAGAAGATCAGTCTCTGAATAAGATTTCCGGAAAGAGAATAGAAAAAATGAAGGAGTGGAAATTATCAAAGAACAGGAAAATAAAGGAGAGGAAATTACCAAAGATCATAAGTTTCCAGATTGAAAAGGTTCATGAAGTTCCCAGCTCAGTGTAAATATATCAACACCAAGCCACTTAATCATTTAAGAAACCTAAGAAACTAAAGATAAGATAGGAAAGTTTTGAGTGGATACGAGGGATAGATTATCGCTGTCCTTTGGTATCTGCAGGGGATTGTTCTAGGACCCCTAAGGATTCCAAAATCTGAGGATGCCCAAGCCCCTTATATAAAATGACAGTATTTGCAGATAACCTATGCATATTCTTCCATATACTTCCAATCATCTGTAGATTACTTAGAACAATTAACACCATACACATGCTATGTTGTCATATTGTTTAGGGAATAACAACAAGAAAAAAGTCTGTACATGTTTAGTACAGATGCAAATGTTTTTTTTTAATATATTCAATCCAAAGTGGGTCGAATCTGTAGACGTGGAATCCACCGATATGGAATTCCCGGATATGAAGGGTCCACATATATAAAGTGATCAAGAATTAGACTGACCTGACTTTGCTCTATTACACCTGTAATCCCGAGTATTTGGGAAGCAGGTTCGAGGATAGCCTCAGCAATTTGGCAAGACCTTCAGCAACTTAGTGAGATCCTGCTTTAAAAATAAAAAATAAAAAGGGGCTGGGGTGTAGCTTGGAGGTAGAATGCCCCAAGTTTAATCCCCAGTACCAACCCCCCCAAAAAAAACAGTTGTCTAAACTAAATAAGGCTGGATAATTCTGGGAGAGAGGCCCCAAAGAATATGAAATTCGTAGGACACCGAGCACGTTTAGACATAATAAGAGGAGATGGGTCTCTCTTGGGGATGCTTTGGGGATAGAAAACAAGCAAAAAATTTTTTAGAAAATTTAATTTTATTGAATCCAAGAAAAATAAAAGGTTATTCAAGAAAGGAAAAGTAATGATGTTGGTTAGTACTACTTGGCTCAATAATGAATATTTACCTAGTCAGAATAATGTAAATAGTGAATATTATTTAACAAAATTACATATTTGTGTAAAGGATTATGTTTGTGGTGCAGTCAGGGAAGTAGAAAAAGAGAAGAACTAAGTCATTATCATTTACTGGGGAAATAGATAACATGTAATATTGCAAAATCAAAAGATGGTAGTCCAGATATATAAAAATGTAGAGGTAAGTAAAAGTCATCATCATTATAATAATAATGTAAAAGGTGAAAGAGCTTGTCTTAAGGAGAGAAAAAATGATGGCAACAGGGAGAGGACTACTGTATTCCATAGTAAGCTTTGTAAAACTGTTTGACCCTCTTGCATACAAAATTTTGATAAAAATAAAAGCTTAAAAAGAAACTCACTGGGTGTGGTGGCGCACACCTGTAATCCCAGTACTTGGGAGGCTGAGACAGGAGGATTGCAGGTTCGAGGATGGCCTCAGCAAGTAGTGAGACTCTCCTCAACCTAGTAAGACCCTATTTCTATTTCTTTTTTTTTTTTTTTTGCGGTACTGGGGACTACACCCCCGGCCCTATTTTTTTATCCTTTATTTTGAAACCGGGTCTCATGAAGTTGTGGAGGGCCTCACTAAGTAGCTGAGGCTGGCCACGAACCTGGATCCTCCATCTATTTCAAAATAAAAATTAAAAATTAAAAAATAGGGCTGGAGGTAGAATGCCCCAATCCCAGTAACACACACACACACACACACACACACACACACACACATACACCAAAAACCTAAAAACACCTTCTCAAACCTGTAGGATAAAATCCAAACTCCTAGCAGCCTATCAACTCAACTTCTAGAGTCAGAGTGACCTGGGTTCTAATGCTAGTCACCAGATATGTAACCTTGGGCATAATGCTAGTTACCAGATATGTAACCTTTGCTACTTACCAGGTATGTAACCTTAGGCCACCAGATATGTAACCTTGGGCACGTTATCTAAGTTTTCCAAACTCATAGAAAAGAGGATAATAATAATTCTCATGGTAACTGATTAGCAGCCCTGGTTGTGAAGAATGAGTAAACTAACCCAGGTGAAGCATAAGCATTGCGCTGGGACAGACTTAACATTGTAGGAGCTTTCACAAGTGCTTTTGCTGCTATCAAGCTGACAGTCAGGGCTCTTTGTAGTATCTCTCCAATCTGCCTTTCCAGCCTCCTAAACCAACTCTAAGCTTGGCCCTGGCAGTTCTTAAACTTTCTGATATATACCGTGCTTCTTCAAACTGCCTCCTCATTATTGCTGGCACCGTTATTTGTTTTCCTATTCACCAACCTGTTTAGGTGGAAGTGACAATGGAAATGAAATGGGTTACACCCTGTAAATAACTGGACACTATTTGCATTCATGGGCTTGAAATTCAAGATGTAAATATTTCCTCTCGGGACTAAAAGCTGGAAGGAGGAGTTCCATTTTTGTTCAAGATATGTTAATCTTGTCATTGCTCAAGGTTGCCATGGCGCCTGTTTGAAATATTTTCTTGGTGCTTCCAGGACTTAAGCTTATGCCTCTACATCTGAACAAGTGGAAATAACCCCTTTTGATTGAGAGGGAGACCGGGAGGGGAGGATTCCTTTAAGAGAGACAGCGCTGGAGCTAGAAATATAAGCCAGGATTTTTGTGTCTCAGTCACAAACTAATCCTTGCCACTCCTGACACTGCATATTTCCAACTTCATTTTTTTTTCCTAGTGATCAGGGGGCAATTTATTTTGTAAGCCAGAGACAGTGATACTTTTTCTTTCCTGAGCACAATTTAAATAAAAAAAAAACATTTAAAAAGTAACCATTTCCTTATAAAGATTTTTTATTAAAGGCTTTGATTTTGTCCATAAATTGCTAGAGGCCAAACATTTTATTAGAGAGGGAGAGAGATCATAAAAATATAAAGATAGGCAAGTTCTAGCCTAAACAATAAAGATTAAGCCAGTGAAAATTAGGCTAACTTTGACAACTCATATTCTTCTGTCAACTTTACAATCCTTTTAAATTTTCTAATGGTAGATAGAACAGAAATAAAAACTTGAACAGACATAAAAATTGTGTTTTTAGGACACTAACCTATCTTTGATGACATCTGTGTCCCAAGGTGCACCCATGCTTCATGTCCAGCTCTTAGACACTTTTGGTCTCTGGTGTATTACAGGAAAGGAAAAGTAAAATAGGAATAGCGTGGATTGCTCTCAATTGCTTCAAATGATTACAAGATTTCATAATTTTATGCATTTCATAAATCGTTTTAAAAATATTTCCTTTTGCAGAGTTAAAATAAGAGGAAGGATGTTATTATTTTTCTTCTCTCATTCTACATTTCATTCAGATAGACCATCCAGAATCTTAAACAAAGTCACTGGTGTTTTGTCATTTATTATCCTTGCCATCAATATTCTGATGCTATTCATTGACACTTTACGAATGTCTCTAAGACACATGATAATAAATCAGTTAGCTGCTATCGGGTGTACATTTGTGTGTTCTAGGAATATTTTATTTCCTCACAGGGTAAATAATTTGTGAAGGGTTGTTTCATGTGAACTGTATTATTTTTTTAAGATGTCAAGAATAAAGTGAGAGATGAAGCTGGGTGTGGTGGCACATACCTGTAATCATAGTACTTGGGAGGCTGAGACAGGAGGATTGCAGGTTCAAGGCCAGCCTCAGCAACTTAGTGAGACCCTGTTTCAAAGTAAAAAATAAAAAGGGCTGGGGGTGTAGCTCAGAGGTAGAATGTCTGTGGGTTCGATCCCCAGTACCAAAAAATAAAAATAATAATGTGAGAGATGAGAACATTTTAATGCAAACTAGAAAATTTGGAACCCCTCAAGTTAGGTTTTGGAAATCCTATTTCCTTGACTTTAAGGAGGGTTAAAATAGAAGATATTTCAGTGAGCAAAGGGCCTCTAAAACGTATACTTTAGCTTCAGTTGTTCAGTTCTATTCTTGTGTTAGCCTCAAGAAGCCAAATACTATTGCTGAGGATATATCTTAAGAAAGAATTAGAGCACAGTTCAATCACCATTTTAGATAATTTATTATAAACTGACTATTAACCCATGACTACCCTTTATTTCCAGTTACTTTCTTGTTTATTGGTATCTTTGTTAATTTAAACATATTTGCCTGCCTAAATCTCATGGTACCAAAGTCTTGGATAGTACACAAGGACATGTTGCCAACTGCAGGTTGGGACTTTTCTTAAAATAAGAAGGTCAAATCCAAAAAGTGACCCATAAACCGAGTTCCCGGGACCCTCTAGTATGTACTGGATACCAATGATTAAAATAAAAGCATAACTGCTCTTCTCCTTTTCTCTGACACCACGGTACGTGTATGTGTGCACTTGTCTCTGTTCCTTGTCATGTCTTCTCACAAGACTTTCAGGATCAACCAATTCCTGCCCAAGAAATAAAAGCAAAATAGTTCCAATTTTCAGGTGAAAACTGGTAATGAAATCAGGTATAACTCCAATAGGAGACATTGGAGGAGAATCATGCTGGGTCTGTAAAGAATAGCACATGAGACAGCACTGTATTTATGTTGTATCAGGTCACTATTATCTTATATCAAGCTGAAACTGTGACCATTGTCTAGACAGTTGAGCATGTTTAATTGGGAATCTGATTTTTCTTTTTCTGTGATCTACATTAATAGATCAGTCCAATAATAACTATGTGAAACCTTCTCTTAAAAAATAAAACTAATTCTGAATATCAACCTCTGTAGTTCAAAATTTTCATTGGATAAAGGCACCTTTTGTGGGTTCAGTACTACAATGATTTCAAGCACAACAGCTGCCAATTCTTCAATTAACAGATTGTTTGATGAATACATTGAAAATCTAGGTAGTTCTTAAGTGGTAATCCCACTAATGGATCTTATGCTTTCTAAATTAATCCTAAATCCTAAATTCTATGTGGGATGAAAAACAATTAGAAAATAAAATAGAAAACAAAAGTAAAAAGAGCACAAGATACACTTTTCATAGAAATAGCTTGTAGCCTTTCATATGGAGGAGGACTAGGAGAAATAGACATGGCTGGAGACGTGGCACAGGACAGATGAGCACCTCATGGTTCACCTCAAGGGCCAAGTGGCATGGAATGCAGCCTCGTACTGGACGGTGCACATGATTGTGAGAGAAAAAGCTTTTTGTTCATGATGACTTTACTGCTGTCTGTGCAGGACTCGCTCAATGACATGTGATGACCATGTATTTTTCCAAAGCAGCATCTATAGGGAATGATTCACTTGGACATTCCAGAGCTTCAGCGCAAGGGCCGATAGGGCCTCACACTTCTCCCCACCACGTGGTGCCCAGGGAACCCCATTCCTGATTATGGTTGATAACTGACCACTGGGTTTAATGTTTCCTTGATTTCTTTACTTTTCTTTTTCTCCTTTTTCCTTGTCTTCCAACTACGAATTATTTCTGGCTTAACATTCCTCATTTTTCAAATGTGCTTTTAAGACTTTAATTAAACCTGGTCCCCCTGAGGGCTGACAAGGAAGCACTGTATTTTTCTGTTTCAGGGAGAGGACAATGAAGGTGGAATAGTGAATACTGACAAGGAAAGTGGAAAGAGACAATAAAAGAGAAGCGCTTGCTCCTGACAATCTGAATTGAGAAGCTCTTCTGCCTTCCCTCAGACCTAAATTCATACCATTAAGCCTTTTGGGAAAATCTGTTACCTTGAGGATGTTAAGGGGCATTATATTCTATTTGAAAATACAAGAAAAAAATTAATGAATTCCTTGTAGGTGTAACATTATTTATAGATTAAAATATAAAATAGAAGAAAAATGTTCTACTTTCAGCTGATTTGCTTAGACAAAAGAATATTTATATCACTTATTAAATTAAAAATTTCTAAATTTTAGAAATTTATTCATAATTAGACAAAAATAATTATAATCTGACCAGTTGGCCTTCAAGTCATATAATGTGCTAAGTTTACAGAATTGTAATTTATTGAGATGATATAAGATATAATTACTTTGTCTTTAAAATCCACACATAAGTGGACATAAGAGAGTTAAACAACAAAATCTCAGTGAGGCAGCCACTGGATAGTCTTAACCACATTAACTGAGGCCAAAGAGTACATTTGCTACTGTTATACACAAAATTACCATAGAAAACATTGGTGGGTACTGGGGATTAAACCCAGGGACATTCTACCTCCGAGCTACACATCCAGCCTGTTTTTACTTTTTTTATTTTGAAACATTGTCTCACTCAGTTGCTGAGTCTGTGTTGCTGAGGCTGTCTTCAAACCTGAGATCCTCCTGTCTCAGCCTCCCAAGTACTGGGACTACAGGCATGTGCCACCACGCCCAGCCATAGAAAACATTTTTTAATATGGTAATGGAATTGATCCTTGAAGTAGCACTTATCCTTTTTTCCAAATTCTATAGCAAGGCAAAGAGAATCTTATTATTGTTGTTGTCATCATCATTATATTATTATTATTATTATTATTATTATTATTAGTGTTACTGGGGATTGAACCCAGGGGCATTCTACCTCTGAGCTACACCCCCAGCCTCAGCCCTATTTTTATTTTTTATTTTTAAACAGGGTCTCGTTAAGTTGCTTAGGGTTTCACTAAATTGCTGAGGCTGTCCTTGAACCTGTGATCCTCCTATCTCAACCTCCCAAGTATTGGGATTACAGGTGTGCACCACCACACCCAGCTGAGAATCTTATTTTTAAAGGCAGATGCTCTGAGCCTGTGTTTTGCAAAGAAGGCATTAAAACAGTCTGGTGCTGCACACATCGTTTAAGCAGCTAATAGAAATAGAAGCAACTAGGTACAGAAGTGAATTTGCTAAAGATATTCTCATCAAAAATTTGAATTTTTAAAAATTGTAGACAGAGATATGAAAAGAATAAGAACACTCAACAGACATGAATGTGAGAAAGAAAACATTCTAACCTAAGCCAGTTGTGAACGAGTGGAAGAGTATGAGTGCACAGAACTAAGGGGCAGAAGAAGCAGAGGCCATGGGCAAGAGCAGGTGAGAAACAGTTGCCTCTGCAGCAGTTGCTTCTGCAGCATTCATGATGGTTGACTCCTCACAATCCATTCTTCCACCACTGGCCAGTCCAGGCTGATTGGGGCAATCCCATTTGGCTTGCCAGTGATTGGTTTAGGAAGGGGCATGTGAGCCAATGAGAACAAAGTCTGCTGGAGGGTTTCTAGGAAAGGTTTCCTCACTACTGCGAAAGAGAAGGGAAGAGAGGGACTGTCTTCTTTCATTGGGTACATACTGAACCAAACCTAGTAAGGAGTTGGAAGAATGGATGAACAGAAAGAACTTCAGTATTTGATGCTATCATTGAATTACTAAATCAACCAATTTTGAATTCTTCCTTACCTCTGAACCTCCATTTATGTGAAATAATGTTGTCTATGTTTGAGCCAGTTTAAAAATTGATTTTCGCCGGGCGTGGTGGCGCACGCTTGTAATCCCAGTACTTTGGGAGGCGGAGACCGGAGGATCCGGGTTCGCGGCCAGCCTCAGCTCTCTCTCTCTTTCTCCCTGTCTCTCTCTCTCTCTACTTAGTGAGGCCTATGCAACTTCATGAGACCTGGTTTCAAAATAAAGTATAAAAACTAGGGCCGGGGGTGTAGCGCAGAG
>PVJS01023230.1:15492-29905 GCA_004027185.1 Glis glis | reverse complement strand
AAAAAAAAAAAAAAAAAGAAATCTTCAGCACTTGATGGTTGTCTGCATGAGGCTGAGGAAAGGAAGCAAAGATTAAAATGATGGATAGAAAGTCTGCTGTGTCCACCTTTGCAGGAAATTAAGGATTTGGTTTTTTGTTTTTGTTTTTGTTTTTTGCAGTACTGGGGATTGAACTCAGGGGCATTCTACCTCTGAGCTACATCCCCAGCCCTATTTTTTATTCTTTATTTTGAAACAGGGTTTCACTAATTTGCAGAGGGCCTCACAAAGTAGCTGAGGCTGGCCACGAACCTGCAATCCTCCTATCTCACCTTCCCAAGTACTGGAATTACAAGCATGCACCTGGCTAGGATTTGGTATTTTTGAACTCAATTTATGTTGAAAGGCAGCCTAGCCTTTTTTATTTTCAATTTCATTTTTCTCTTTTCTTTTTTTTTTTTGTGGTACCGGGGATTGAACCCAGGGGCATTCTACCTCCAGGCTACACCCCCAGCCCTATTTTTATTCTTTATTTTGAAACAGGGTCTCAATAAGTTGCAAAGGGTCTCACCAAGTAGCTGAGGCTGGCTGCGAACCTTCACTCCTCCTGTCTCAGCCTCCCAGTTACTGGGATTACAAGCGTGCATCACCACGCCCGGTTCAATTTATTTTTTATTGAGACCTAACTATATAAAATTTATTGTGCTGTGCATAGTGGGAAGAAAGGGAGTGTTAAATCTCATTACCACTCAAAATTTCACTCCTAATATGTTAAAATGTATAAATAAATATAGCTTACAAAATAAAGAAGTACAGTAAATGACATGAAATCCTGTAGCAACTACATGTGCAGTCCATGTGTACACACTGTGATTTGAGGAAAGACAATCTGGCTTGTATTGTCATGGTTGTCCCAGTTCTTCAGCAAATACTCAATAGTGGGACATGGGCATAGTCAATACTTACACTGAGTGAATTATGTGACCATCCACCTTGTTGCAGTATCCTATGATCTCAATGTCTGATTATTAATGCTCAATGTCTAGCATTAAACTCTATTATTTTTTCTCCATTCACTTGTTTGCGTACACATAGCCATTATCCAAGGCTCAGACCCACCAGCTATTGAAATGGCATCAGAACTAGTCTTATCTCTCTGTAATAGCTTTACCATATTGCATCCGATTTGATCTTTCTGAAATGCATATCTAAGCACATTATACGCTTGCTTAAATTTCTCAAAGACTTCTAAGGTCACTGGATTTAAGTTACTATCTTGCCGGGCGTGGTGGCGCACGCTTATAATCCCAGTACTTTGGGAGGCAGAGACTGGAGGATCCGGGTTTGTGGACAGCCTCAGCTCGCTCTTTCCCTCTCTCTCTCTCTCTCTCTCTCTCTCTCTCTCCCCTTAGGGAGGCCCTCCGCAATTTCGTGAGACCCGGTTTCAAAATAAAGTATAAAAAAACAGGGCCGGGGGTGTAGTGTGGAGGTAGAATGCCCCTGAGTTCAATCCCCGGTACCGCAAAAAAAAAAAAAAATTACTATCTTTAATTGGATTATAAATAGAGTGACCATGTGAACATATGGTCCGATTAGTCTTAGACAATTTTGTTTTATATGTGTTGCTGTTAAGTTAAAACTATGAATATCGCCCTCCTCTGTTATCAGAAGTATTACAGTTTTCATGATGAAGCATGTGGTCATTCCATTTAGAAGCCATTCAACTTCAGAACATTGTTTTGTTTACAACCATTTTTCACATTGCAGTATTGGATTGGGCAATATTGACTCAACTCCCTTCAGTGAAAAAATGTGGAGAATCTAATTTTTCCCCTAATTATTCATATCAAACTAAGTTTTCTCAATATATTCTTGGACTTCTATCAATAATTTCCAATATTATCATCTCATCATAATGTATTTCCTTGTTTTAGAAGCATAGGATTTATTAAAACTTCAGCTTTTCACTATCCAATATTAAAAAATCAGGCATTTTAATTTTTATAAAATATAGAAATGTAGAGAAGATAAGCTCACCAAAATAACAAAAACTAATAAAGTCAGTGTAACTGACCAGTATTTAACATAGTATCCGTAAAAGTTAATATAGATAGTTCCCAACTTGATTGTTCAATTTAGGATTTTTCTTCCTTATGATGGTATATAAATATACCCATACAACGATTCTATTTTCCACCTTTAGTATGATATTTAATAAATTACATGAGATATTCAAAATTTTGTTATATAATAGGCTTTCTGCCAGATGATTTTGCCAAACTATAGGTAAAGGTATTCTTACCAAATTTACTATCGACTAGGCTAAGCAGTGTTGTTCAGTAGGTTAGGTGTATTATATATATTCTGAATTGAGGATTTTTCAACTTTTATAATGAGTGTATGGATATAATAGATTTACTAGTAATAGCACTAGTAGTAGTAATGATGGTAGTAATAGTGGTAGAATTTTAAGAGTAAACACTGGCAGAGGTCACAGCAAAAGTTATCTGGACAGTAACATATTTTAGTCACTGTGTTAAAGATTTGCATATATGATTTAAATATATTTCTATTAGGTTGACATTATTTAGTATAACTGTAAACTAAAGTTTTGCCATTTAGGTAGTATGGAATAGAAATGCAAACCTATGTCATTCTAATTACAATGCCCATACTCTTAAGCTGTGCTATATACCATGTAATGTTCAAATAAAACAGGTACTATAGCTACCTATTTGCATGAACAGATAACGTGCATGTGGGACAAATGATAAATTTAAAATAGGGAAAGAATTTGATTTTCCAGATAGCTTTTTATTTGCTTCAGTCCTTAAGAGAATGTTCACTTTATAATAGAAGTCAGGGGCCTTACATAGATTGAATATTTAACATACTACTAGTTTGGGGGATTTTTTATATATGGATTTTCATATATAATTTTATGAAAGTGTAAGCTTTAAAAAAAAGTATTGGTTCCTCCATTTGTTCCCTTTGACAAAGTTATATGAAAAGCGATAAATCTTTATGCGGTTATACTCACTTCTGAAGTCACGGACTGTAAAATTTGGCTTGATGGTAGCCTCAGGTGCTAATCTAAAGGAGAATTGCTGCCCAGCAGGTGAAAGATCTCGGTCTGCAGCACTGACTATCTGAATTATCTGAAACAAAGATGAGATTAAACTTGAAGCTAGTCATCAGTTTCAAAGGGAACTTTACACACCAGGCTAATAACTTTATTTAATGAAGCATGCAAGTAGACAGAAATGACACTTTTTGAGTCAATATCAGTGGGCCAATTATTTACACATAATTATTTATAAACAAGTCTCTGAACATTTACAGGTAATAATAGCAGGTTCAATTACAGGACATGGGCTAATTCTAAATCAATATCTGCATCACTAAAAAGCTTACCAGCATTGAAAATTCTCTCTAACAAGCAAAATAAAATTAAAATATACTTGCTTGCATTTTTAATTGGATAAATTAAATGCTTTCTAGCCTAAATATGAAAATGCTTACTGGAAACAAAATATCTGATTATCTAAAAGCCCTTGCAATAGCAAAATCTCAGAACAGTTGTGTTTGTGGGAGTTTTATTTTCATAAGTAAATAAAATGATGAGAAAAAGAGATACAAAGAATGTGTATCTGTTTTATTGTTATGGTAATTTCCCCCATTGGTTAGAAACAAAAAGTTTGTTTCTATATATTTAACAAAGTACTATAATCTCTATTTCAAAATTTTTCCTAATTGTACTCATACTTTGCATATCTTGCACTTAAAATCCTGGTACTTCAATACGATGCCCTTAAAAATTTGGAAACTGAAAATAACTTCTGAGAGCTGAACTGTAAAATGTATAACTTAGTTAATAGATAAGCAAATCAGAATAGCTTTAAGAGGCTGGGGATGTAGCTCAGTTCTAGAGGGTTTGCCTAGCATATACAAGTCCCTGAGTTCAATTCTCAGCACCAGTAAAAAAAAAAAAAAATCACAGAATGGCTTTAATGCATTTTTTTTAATTTATTATATTCAATAGCTATGTGCCCAAAATTTCAGGAATTGTGTGTTTGAAAGTACAGGTGTGTGTGCTGGTCAGAGGATTATGCTCTTGGACTAAATTAGAATTTTCCAGAAGATCTTAGATTTCAAGTATAGTATCCTGGTTCCAGTGTGTAAAATATGCATTTTATGAGCTTAGTGCGATGCCATTAAACCTATGATTCAACTTCTACTTTTTGTTTTGATGCCTGGTTAAAGTTCAATTTCACGACTATGATTTACTTTCCCATATAGCTATACACTCAGAAAGATATATAAATAATAGATAAGTGGTAGATATTAATGGGATACTGAGTATCAGTACACTATCAATAATATATATTAAAATTAATTGGTTTTCTAGTTTGAATTTTAGTGCCTTATCATAAAGCAAATTAGTTGCACAAAATTAATTAATCAATTAATTGTGGAACTGGGGATTGAACCAAGGAGTGATCTACCTGTGAGCTACATCCCCAGCCCTTTTTTATTTTTTATTTTGTGACAGGGTCTCACTAAGCACTAGACTTGTTCCTGCAATCCTCCTGCCTCAGCCTTTCAACTACTGGGATTACAGGTGTGCACTATGGTACCTGGCTGCACAGAATTTATTAACCCTATAGAACTGTCGTGGGCAATGTTTTCATAATTCATCATCAAAGGCCAGATCATGTAATGTGGCAATTTATTCAAAGAATCATCATACAGACCCTGCAAATCTTCAACTTTTTTTTTCACTTAGACTAGTGTCTATTGCATCCATAAAATTTCTATATATTATTTAGGAACTAATATTTGGGAATTAACTTTGGCTTTGTTTTCTTCCTATAATTATCTGGTGCCATTTATTAAATGAAAGGAATTTAGCATAAAAATATCAAGTTCATAATTTTAGAAAAAAATAAAAGACTTTTAGAACAGCATGCAGATATGAAATGTTTGTTAAGACTGACACTTACCTGGCAGGGTTACTTAGGAAGCACTGCCCTAAAGAAATCAACTCCCATGGAAATCTTTACTGATTTACAGAGTACCATCTTTCTTCCTATTTTTTCTCTCCTTTTCAGTTACATACATATGTACATACATAAATAAAAAAATATTCAAGAATAATCCAGAAGAGAGATAGCTCATAGGTATAATTCCTAGACCAGGGACACAATAATTGCAGCCCAAAGCAGAAAATTCCCATACACCATACACCATGAAAACTCAAGGGATATTTCAGTGTTATGCTTTGTAAATAAGTATTGCTGAGAGGACAAAGAAAAAACCCAGCATATATTAATTAAAATAGAACCCCCATGAACAAAACAGATTATCCACAACTTTTTCCACATATAAGACAATTAGACAATTTTCTAGTAACTTCTACCTTTTATTAGACATGCATATGGTATTAAATTGAGCTCTGTTATTAAGGCTTCCGTTGAGAGCAGTATAAATTTTTGATTGATCTTACATTATTAATTTCCCTAATTACCTAAAAGATAAAGGATTTTTTTAAACTTTGGGGCAGTAGAACATCTAGAAAGTTGAAGAATTTTGAAAAACCACTTCTAACTTTCCAAGTAACCAAATTAGGTTATTTATTTGTGCCCAAATATTTTTGTAGCATGTACTATTTCAGAAGCTGCAGCAGTGAGCTCATTCCATGAAAACAGTGGACACATTTAAGGTGAAAAAGTTTTACTGCTAAGAAAACTGGATACCCACCATCACTCCACATAAAACCTTGGACTTTGACAATAACTTTAATTAATGATTTGGTCTCCTTTACAACATCTCCACACTAGAAAACCTCCCAGAGCAATGGTGACTTAATAAACACAGCACAACTGGGACATTTTGAATAACCCAGATAGTCTTCTCAAGGCTACCAAAAAGGAAGCTTTGCATTTTCAGTAGTCTTAAAGACTGTTATACTCTCTACAAGGAAAAACATGGGGGAAAAGGTACCCTAAAGTGTTTGATTACTGGGTTTATAATCACAGGTTATAAGTGAAAAAACAGCAGAATTCACACTCTAAAGCTAGGCAACCAAACTTTATCCCCTACAATATTATCTTTACACCCATGAATCAATTATTAATTCACAAGTGTTTAATATCCTAGGGTTAAATTGTATGAAGACTTATCCAGGGAATAAGTACGTGCATGTATGTTCATGCATGGTCATAGAACCTAAAATACCCACATTTGGTAGATCTTTATATACAACACTGAACAATATTGGAAGATACCTGTCCTGGTTTGGCATTTTCACATACAGCTGTCTCATATGGCACAGCTATTTCTGGAGGAAATTCATTGACATCTAGGACATTAATCAGTATGTTGACTTTGCTGGTTAATAATGGGTTACCTATTAAAAACATAAAAAAGAAATGGTTATAAAATCTTGTGATTGCTTTTCCAATGAATAGTTTTTTAAAAAAAATTAGCCTTCAGATAAAATAAAAATATGCTTCATTTTATTGGAAAATTTTACAGTTCCAACTACAAGAGGATAAAATGATGAAAAAGTAAAGTATTGATGTATAGGTGTCAGAACTCTAGCAGGGCACAATACCAGGGT
The DNA here is from genome assembly GCA_004027185.1 of Glis glis. Lineage (NCBI taxonomy): Eukaryota > Metazoa > Chordata > Mammalia > Rodentia > Gliridae > Glis > Glis glis. Next base: position 23,304 of record PVJS01023230.1, on the reverse strand, counting down.
TCATCTCTCAAACTCACCACTCAAGTAAGACCAACCATTTAGTTGACACTTTATCATAAATGTAGGGCATTTCCAGGGTTAGTTCACAGATTCAGTCATTAACAATAGTGATTTTTTTTCTACTAGATAAAAATACACGATTTTGTAAGTTGTGCCAATATAATGAAAATCTTATTATCTGGGATTTTCTACATAGCTAAATGTTCCTTTAAAAATTAATCTTCCTAGAAGTTATCTTCCTAAAAGAAGAATAATAGATGGCAAGGAGAATGATGGAGAGACTTGTTGCAAATAAATTTAGAAAAATAGATTCAAGGAAACACAATCAAGGAATAGATTATGGAATGCTTACATACATCCTGAGATTACTAACTGGTGATCAGAAAGGAAATAATAAACAAAGATTTGTTAAGGAATAACATTTTAGCCAGGCACGGTGGCAAAAGCCTCTAATTCCAGTGCTTGGGAGGCTGAGACAGGAGGATTGCAGGTTTGAGGACAGCCTTGGCAATTTAGGGAGACACTCAGTAAGCTAGTGAAACCTTGTTTCAAAACAAAAAATAAATTAAAAACGGCTGGGGGTGTAGTTTGGAGGTTGAATACCCATGGGTCAACCCCAGTACCACACACACAAAATAAAAAGAAATAAAGAAAGAAAAGAAAAAGAATAACTTCTTCCTAGAGTATGAAAAAGAATGTCACTTAACAAAGTATCTCTGCTAAAATCTCACTTAAAATCTCACTGTAGTCTTTGTCTCCAGCCCAGTGATTCAGACTCTACTCTCTGCCATTTGTTGAATAAGACCAGAAACAATTCATCAGATAAATTAGTTATAACACATACATGTTTTAACTTAGTTAACATAAAGTATAACCTTCTAACGTTTTACAAATAGATAAACTATTCTCAAATTTTTGAAGACCCTGCTCAGATCGCACGGCTTAGAAGAATGGGAAGTTAAAATGCAAACCCAAGATTAGGAAAATCTAAAGATCAGGTTTTATTCTACCATGCATTCTCCATTCATTAGTTCATATGGTAAACACGTATGCAATGTCACTGAAGATTCACAATATTCTTTTCGAGCTCTTTCTTGAAAGCTTAAAGATGTATACAAAACCTTACCAAGTAACTGAATCTGACAAAATCTACAATATATTGTTGCTAAAGTTTATTAAAAATAAATTTAAAACACTCTAAGCAGTAGCTTAAGAAATGTTAACACATTGCCATATGACACATGAAATCTATCACTGTGTATCAGTGCAGACAGAGATAACTTAAAATGAGAATGACAGATATATTTTGAAATATGAGGTATGAATATGGAAGGCATATTGGTAATTTTGGAGAATTATTCTGAAAATAAATATTACTTAAAAATTGACTTGGGCAAAGTGAATTATGTTAGTTGATAGAAAAGGTTTGGCTCAGTTTTCAGAATTCATTTAGCCTTTCTTACTCAGTTATTTAACTCAGTTTCTTCATATAAAACACATGGTACTAAGAGGCCCTACTTCATTGGTTTATTGAATTAAATGAGATGGTGTTTTACAAAATGTTTAATATGTTTCAATTAATTATCTTTACTTTTATCACTGCTGATGTTTTGTGGATGTTATCTAGGTCCACTTATTTTATTGGTACTTATTTTATTGGAAAAAAAGTCTTGTCGTTGGCTAAACTCAGTTAACTTTTTATAAAGAGCCTTGAAATCAACAACAACAATAAAACTAATGCCTTTAATTACTTTCTAATGCCTAAAAAGTACCAATATTATAAAGCACATTACATAGATCCACTCATATAAGCTCATAGCAACCATTGTATAGACGTGATTATTATCCCCACCATAAATATGGCACTCTGAAAAAAGAGACGGGAAGTGTAACATTTCCAAACTTCACCAGTGGAAAGAGAAAGGCTCACTGTTGGAGCAGAAGTCCAGGCTCCTCAGTCCATGCTTCTACATTCTACTACATATCATCATAATGAATAAACTTGCTGACAATTATGTAGCTACTTAAAATAAACAAATAACTCACATTTTAAATTCTGTTTTAATAAATTAATATGAAAAACTACATATTCAACCTCTGAATGATGCAAAACTCAGTCTTTACTTTCTATTTTACTTAGTAAGGTAGGGCCAAGTCCTGAGGACAAAGGAAGAACACCATTACTTATTCACTTTTTTTCTAGAATTAGGGTTTTATTTCATTAAGTTAGTGTGAGAATCAGATGGTTTCCACAGGGGACAAGTCTTCTCCATCAACTATATCTTACCAAATTGTGTTTATAAAGTATATACTTTAATAACCTGTATATACTTTATACAAATTATTAAAATAAATGTAGGCCTGTTTTATTTTCAAAAATTCTCTTTTGATAGTTTTAAACTATTTATTTATTCTCCTAAAAGGAAGTTTTAATATTGGTCCCCATGAGTAAATTGTCACAAAAAATCATCACTATTGTAATATCTTATTATTAATAATATTTCTCAAAGAGGTATATTAAGCATTTTAGCTAAGACAAATCTTTCTTGGTTAAATCTATCCTGTGCACTTAGGAAATCTAGATTTCATAAAAATTAAATGTTACAGCTATCATTATAACAACTACAAAATAAATGTCTAATTAAGGATAAAGGAAAAACAATAATAACAGCAAAATGTGCATGTTGCTAAAAATGAGTAATGGGTTCATGGATTTAATTATATTATTTTCATTCTATAGCAATTTTAATTTTTATAATTAAATTTCTAAAATGATATACTATATTTCTAAGTGTCAGCTAGGGAAAAAATAACATTTGTCTTTGAGACTACTATAATTGAGGCATTGAATTTTTTGCCTTAGTATATAATTTATAACATTAAGGTAGTATTTGCTCACTAGGTATATAGTTTACTAAATTTTGTTGGAAGAGTAAAAATCTATTTCCTTTCTGGCTCATCTAATCTATATTTGGGACAGCAATAATGAAATTTGTATAACTTTGATTGCTCATGATTATAATCAAATTATATCATAATAATAGCATAGAAAGTTTAGTTATTGTTGAGTATTTATTAAGTAAATGCAATTATGGACTTAGTAGACAGTAAACAAAGTCATGCACAATTAATTGCTAAATTCCTAATAATCTTGCCATTTAAATATCAATTATCATTAATCTTCATTGTTTATGTTTAATAACCAGTTAATTAAAAATTTAGGTCTCTCATAAAATAACCAAGAAATAATTCTATGTATTTCCTAACGCCTTCAGTAATGCTTTGCTAGATCTTTGTCCCCATTCTTCTTGTTCTTGATGATATCTCAGTCAGTTCTTATAGTTTTTTCAGTGAATTGAAATTAGGACTGCCGTATTTACTTTTTGTTTTTTGGGTACTGAAGACTGAATCCCAGGGGCATTCTACCTCCAAGCTACATCTCCATCTATTTTTATTTTATTATTTGAAAATTTTTGAAACAAACTCTTGCCAAGTTGCTGAGGGTCTCGCTAAATTGCTGAGTCTGGCTTTCTCCTGTTTCAGCCTCCCATGTACTGGGATTACAGGTGTGTATTACCATGCCTCATTTATTATTTACATTTTAAGATACAGATTAAACTAAGGAAAAGAAAAGGAAAATTACCAATTACCAAATTCAGGAATGAAGAAGGAAATACTAGTTCATATCACAAATGAAATAAAATATTATAAAGAAATGTGATAAATTGTTTTATACCCAAAATAGTCAACTCAATGAAATAGACATAGTCTTATGAGACACAAATTATCAAAACTGACTGATGAAGAATAGGAAACCTTAATATACCGAAAACAGGGAAGTAAATTTAGTTATAATGAAAAGTATCATCACCAAGAAAAGCTCATTTCCAGATGGTTTCACTAAGGAATTGTATAACATGTTTTTAAAAACAAATCTTAACAATTCTTCAAAGCCATTTTTAGAAGATAGAGGAAGCATTTACTTTTATGTGCCTTGAGAGCAAAACCAGTCAAAAATTTCACAAAAAAGCAAAAGTAAAGACCAGTATCTTTTGTGTTAACAAAAATATTGAGTCAATTTCAACAGCAAATTAAAAAGAAAATATACAATGAATAGCAGAAGATGTTTATACTAGGAATGCAAAGTTGATTTGATATTAAAGAAAAATCTTCTTACTGAATTATTAGAAGAAATTTCAAAAAATCACATCTGAATCTCAAAAGATTCAGAATTAGCATCTGACAAAATCCTACACCCATTCTTGATAAAATCTTTCAACAAACAATGAGTAGAAGGCAACTTCTTCAACCTGAATAAATGGATTTTTCAGAAATTGACAGGAAGCATCATGGTGAAAGACTACTATTTTTCTAATATTGAGCAGAGAGCAAGAATAGCCTTGCTGCTTACTTTCTAACTTGTACTTGGATGTTTAGCCAGTACAGTCTAAAATACAATTTTTAAAACAAGGTTTCCAGTTATTGAGCCAGTCTTTTCAGATGAAACTTTTTATAATTCCTGAACCAAATAAAATCCACACTAATTCATTACGTAGAGAGATATAACTCATCCTACTAATAATAAACATTTAAAGTGTCTATTGAAGAAGTCTGGCATTGCTCCTTGACATATGGTATTTTAGTTAGAACTATGTAAAGTTTCCTTTATTCACATGTCCAGGGCTAGAGACCTGCATGGAAATGTTGATGAAGAAACTCACACATGGGCTCTTCATGTAGCCCGGCCTCCTTTAGAACGTGAATAAAAAAAGAGAGAAATCCATACAGAAACTACCACTCTTATGACATACAAGAGCATATGTTAAGTAGAACAGTCATAACTCCATTCCAAATTGAAGGGAAGGAAAGATAGGTCACACAACTAAAGAGAAAGAATGAGTCTCTTTGTCAGAAGAACATGTAGGATGGGATAGATCCTCACCTGCGGCCATCACTGAACCTTGGAATCAGAAATCTCTTTGAGAAACAGATTCACTAGTAACTATCCTATAGCACTGATAAATCCTAAAACAAGAGAGTTTTATATTTAAAAGAGAACTTAAAATTGCCTGCTATTCTCCTTAATGATAACTGGTTTCACAGAGAGCGAACAGAAGGTAATTGCTTTAAACTAGTTCTCTTTGTGTAGTATATTAGGACTCTATAAAAGATTTAATTTGGCACAATGTCCTAGTGTGATAGGAGCCACCAAGAGAGGAGTCAGAAGAAGGAGTGAGTCCTGGTCTTCCCAGATCTACGGCTTACCTCTGCTATTATTCTCGAAAATGGAAGAATCCAATTCACAAGATGTGGAGAACAAAACCTGTCACAAAGCTCCCACACAGAGGAGGGGCCCCAAAAGCATTGCAGCTCAGCGGGTCTCTGGAGACCAGTTTTATCCCATTTTGTGACTTCCTTGTTTGTCCCAAGTTGGTCTGTTTTGGATGTTGGGGCATAATGTTCCTAGTCTAGTTTCAATTCCTATTTGAATTTCTATTATAATTGATCATTTTAGAGTCCTGTTTCAGTTTCTTATTTGAATTTCTACTATTATCGGTCACCTTGTGATTAGCCAATTTTCACTCCCCCTAGTAAAAGTTGTGCAGTTTGATAGGTTCTTCTAATCTGGTACCATCTTGTTCTTCTCCTTCTTGTGCTCCCCAATCCTTCCTCTTGATTATTCTTGGAATTTGCTCACACTGGTGGCTCTTGGAATTCGGACCATTGATTGCAAAATCCTTTAATATCAATTTTATAAACAAGGAAATTTATTCCACAAATAGTTACTAAATATCATTTAGTAAATAATCAAATTCCTGAAAAACCCATCTGCAAATATTATAAATCATTAATAGTTTATTGTTTTATATATTGTTTTATTTTTCTTATAATCAACTAAATCACAAAAGCAAGGAGAAAATAGTGCACAAAATAATAAGCAGCATTTTACCCTCTATTCTTTCCTTTCCAATATTTTCCTCATTAAATTTGTAAATTCCTTTCCAAAGGAAATTAAAGAATTTATTCCACTATTTGTCGAATAAATTGCTTTGTTCACAAAATTGATATTAAAGAGTATTATGACTGGATCATATGGTGGTTCCATTCCCAGTCTTTTAAGGAACCTCCATACTGATATTCATAGCAACTATACTCATTTTCAGTCCCACCAACAGTGTATAAGAGTCCCTATGTCCCCACATCCTCTTCAGCATGTATTACTGTTTGTGTCCTTGATGACTGGCATTGTAACTGGAGTTAGAGGAACTCTTAGTTTCATTTTGATTTGCATTTCCCTGATTTCTAATGATGTTGAATATTTTTTCATATATTTATTGATCATTTGTATTTCTTCTTTTGAGGAATATCTATCCAGTGAAATTGCCCAATTTTATTGGGTTATTTGTGTTTTTGTTTCTTTTTTTGTGGTACCGGGAATTGAACCCAGGGGCGTTCTACCTCTGCGCTATACCCCCGGCCCTATTTTCTATACTTTATTTTGAAACCAGGTGTCAACGAAGTCGCGGAGAACCTCACTAAAGAGGGAGAGAGAGAGACAGGGAGACAGAGAGAGAGAGAGAGAGAGAGAGAGAGCTGAGGCTGGCCTCGAACCCGGATCCTCCAGTCTCCACCTCCCAAAGTACTGGGACTACAAGCGTGCACCACCACGCCCGGCTGGGTTATTTGTGTTTTTAATGTTATTTTCAAAGTTCTTTGTATATTCTAAATATTAGTTCTCTATCACTATTGTTATACATGCATATCCACGTTTACAGCAGCACAATTCACAATAGCCAAATTATGGAACTTGTCTAGGTATCCGTGGACAGAGCAATAGATTATGAAACTATGGAATGTACACACAATGGGATTTTACTCAGCCATAAAGAACAAAATTACGCCATGTGTAGGAAAATGGATGGAACGAGAGACTATATTAAGTGAGGTTAGCCAGATCCAGAAAGTGAAAGGCCATATGTTTTAATTCATATGTGAAAGCTAGAGAAAAATGGGGAAACAAAAGAGACTTCAGATAAATTAGGGGAGATACTAGTACAATAGCGATATGGGACTTGGGAGGGAGGAGGGTAGGTGAAAGGGGAAATTCGATGAAGGAAACAATTCAAATAATGCTATGTACATATATAGAGTTATCAATACCAATTTCAAGATTATTTACAGGGAGGGTGAGAAAGCAGGATGAGATCTGGAAAGAAACACACCAAATATTGCATGTATGTATTTTTCTATCACTCTGAACCTCATTATGATGCATAATTACAATCCACCAATAAAAAAAGAGAATTATAAAAATAAGTCAAAATGTTGTTTCTACTTCTAAATATCTCTCTGTTCACTTCTACCCATCTGCATCTTGTTTATTCTTCCTCGTCCTTTCTTATAAGGGTCCAGCATTGGCCTGTTTCACATCTCATATTTTATAACTAACATGCTTATTATAACCTATTTTTCAATATATGTTTCAAAAGTAAACCTGTTTACTGATATTTTAACCAGTATGATTAAAACAGACTGCATGATGATTTGTGTGAGCAGCAAACATATCACAATCTGTTCAAACCTGAACTCATAACAATCGTCCAATGCACTGTTTCTATTTTCTCGATCATTGTATTGTAACCCTAACCTCCCTGCTCCTACCTAGAAACCTGAGCACCAATGCTCACGTCTCTTTCGCCGCCTTCTCATTAGTCCAGAGATCAGTCTTTTTTCTTAAATTGTTACAGAATCTATTATTTTTATCTACCATTCTTCAAACCTGCTTTTCTTTTTTTTTTTTTTTTTTTTTTT
>PVJS01023230.1:0-15392 GCA_004027185.1 Glis glis | reverse complement strand
CCCAAAGTACTGGGATTACAAGCATGTGCCACCACACCCGGCCTCTTCATTTTCTTGATATTTTGCAATCAGCATAATTTTTCAAAACCACCAGTCATATACATTTCTACCTTCTATTGTATTTCTTCAATCTGTACCTCTTTACTTGAGGATAATATTTTAACATCAGACATGCTGGAACAGAACCCATACCTTCATATTTTTATCTAGATTATCTTTATTATTTGGAGGACAACAGTATGGGGAGTGAGACGGAGACAGAGACAAGCGTTTTACCTTTGATCACCCTAAATTTGTTTTTTCTTCCTATACTGAAGAATTTATATTCTTATTAGTATCTCATGCTTTCTTCTACTTTATAATTTGGCATATGTCATTTCTACTAACCAATATACAATTTTTTATCCTCTTTTCACTATTTTTCCTCTAATGTTAAAGTTTCCAGTTTAGAAGCCACATCATTATTGGGGACCCCCCTGGTATGTTTCTATCTGCTCCCAAAGCACTCTATTTCCTTGTTTACTCTCTATTAGCATATTAGCATGGTATTCTTACCACAGTTTACTGTATTTCTTGATAATTACATCCCAAGCCCATTAAATGAAGATATATTTTTGTAAACCTGTGTCCTAAACACTAAAGATAGTGTGTTAATGTATATTAAGGAATAAATAAATAAATAAGTATTAAAATAGTTATATGTATATGAGTGATAAGTGTTTTCTTAAAAATTAATAAATAGCAGGTATATTATAGTATTGTTGACTTAAGGTGTTAATATGTACTGTTTCAAACAACTTTGAAACTATTTGCAATTTATAAATCATGTCTATATCCATATTTTTCATAAACTGTAATAAGCCATGGAATTAAATATATACAAAATAAAGTCTTCATACTTGACTGAGAGGATCATTGTAGAAATAGATTAAATATGATATACTATATAATGCCCATAAAATAATATTTTCATATCAGTTGTTTCCTCTTTTAATTCCATGTGGTCTGTGATAGAAAAGGAACTTTTTATGCCTCTATAAATACATCTTTTAACGTGATTTCAAACTTCAGGTGAAAAGTTCATCATGCACTTTTAATTTCCTGAGAAAAACACATACTAATTAAGAAAAAATAAGACTGGCATTAATGTTGTATATATGATTTTGATGGGGCAATTATATTGATTTAAAGTACTCCTAAACAGTTTGATTATGATAGTATACCCATAAGCAGGGGAAAACTTAAAATAAAATGTAAGCTATCACAACATAAATTTAGATTCCATTATATTTGCATAGTTTATAATAGTGAGAAAAATGGTTTCATTTCCAAATTAAGTTGATGATCATGATGATACTAATGATTATTATTTCAATGGATATGAAACATTGTAGTGCTACATGAAATAGTGTGAAAACTTTATAAGTGATTCTTTCTTAAGAGTATTACTCTTAAAACTGCTATTGAAATGTTGCCATGGCTAATATAAATCAAATTTATCTTTCTTTGAGAATACAAACTAGTTCCATATAGTTACTTGGGGAAAAGAAAGAAAATTAGAAAATGGTAGATAAACTACCTAGATTCCTACATATAAAGCTCAGCAGCCATGAAAAGTAAGAGAAAGGAAGTTATTTGGGTGACAGAAAGAAGAAAAAATGACATCAATTCAGAACTTATACTAATAGTTACATTTAGTCCACAAAATTCAACTTCTTTCTCTGAGTATACAAATTCATGGTGACTGGTTCCACTATTTTGTTTCCCCAAATAGGTGTCCACCTTTAGGACATTGGATAATTTGACACAGTGGTTCCAAAATCTAGTGTCTATTGAATGACCTAGGGAGTTTGTTTAAAATGTAGATTTCTTGGCAATATTCCCAGAAATTCCGATTCAGCATGTCTTGAGTGAAGTTCAAGCATCCATCTTTTAAAAAAATATCGCAGGTTCCAGGCATGGTGGCACACACTTGCAATCCTAGCCACTTGGGAGGCTGAGGCAGGAGGATCACAATTTCAAGGCCAGCCTGGGCAACTTAGAGAGACACTGTCTCAAAATAAAAATTAAAAGGGCTGGGAATGTAGTTCAGCAGTAGAGAGACCCTGGGTTCCATTACCAGTACTGCAATAAATAAATAAATAAATAAGTGAATATAAACAAATAAAAATTAAATTTAAAAAATGTCCCAGGTGATCAAGGTGAGGTGGCACATGCCTTTAATCCCAGTACTTGGAAGGCAGAGACAGGAAGATGGTGGGTTCAAAAACAGACTCAGCTATGTAGTGAAACCATCGGCAACTTACTTAGACTCTGTTTCAAAATAAGAATATAAAATAGGGCTGGGAGCTCAGATGTAGAACACTCTTCAGTTCAAACCTTAGTGCTACACACACACACACATACACACACACACACACACACACACACACACACACACACACACACACACAGTGTCCCAGTTGACTGTGATGATGGTAATCATGGTTGGGATATTGAGGAATACTAGTAGAGAAGAAAAGGCCAACCCAAGAATGTCTATTCCCAAACTATGCTCATTAAAAATTATCTTTTCTCAAAAAAAAAAGTGGTTAAACCAAGTTAGGAGGAAACTACAGCTGCCCCTGCATTACAGAGGAGCCACAACTCAGGCTTGTCACTTGTTCCCTGGTGAATTTCAGTCACACAGGAAATATACTTTATAAGTCCTGGATTCCAGGAATGCAGGTCCAGAAACACGACTGCCTTCAAACCCTGCAGATGGGGAACGCTGGACAATTGATAGGCCTCTTTACACATATGTTAAGCTGAGGATGCACAGGTAGAAACAATGGAATGAGAATAGACTCTCGTCAGGCGTGGTGGCACAATTTGCAATCCCAGTACTTGGGAGGCTGAGACTGGAGGATTGGGGTTTGCGGCCAGCCTCAGCTACTTAGTGAGGCCTTCAGCAGTTTAGTGAGACCCTGTTTCAAAATAAAGAATAAAAATAGGGCTGGGGGTGTAGCTCGGAGGTAGAATGTCCTGAGTTCAATCCCCAGTTCTGAAAAAAGAAAGCAGATAAGAGAATAGACTTTCAATGCCATGGGAAAAACTAAATTCTCATTGAAAATGTTAAGACACTTGAATAGATCTCAGGCAGTCTTTATGAGTGCATCTCCCTGTTTTCCCCCTTCCAATTATCCCACACAATTTGCAATATCTGATCTCAACATGAACTTTGATACCTCTATGACTTTGCCTGCAGTGTTTTCCCAACCTACAACACCCTTCTTTCCTTCATTACAATATATTTTTCTTTTGGGGGGGGGAGACTGGGGCTTAAACCCAGGGGCAATATACCTCTGAGTTATATCCCCGGTCCTTTTTTTTTTAGTGTTTATTCTGAAACAGGGTCTCACTAAGTTGCCAAGGCTGACCTCTAACCTTTAATCCTCCTGTCTCAGCCTCCCAAGTACTGGGATTAAAGGCATGCGTAGCCTTGCCCAGCTTATTTTTCATCTTTTAAAGACTCAGCTCAGATTATAATTCCATTGCACATAGTATGGATATACCTCCAAAAGAATGACATTATTTTTTTGCTCTGAGAACACTTTATATTTATATATGAGTGATTTATGTCTATATATGAGTGATGAGAAATACTAATAATAACTGTGCTTTTAAAAATATTTTAAAAAGTCTGACATGTCATACATGAACATTCATTTAACTATGAGGTTAATTAAAACATCATTTTATAATAATGTAAACAGAGTAGATACAATGTTGATCAAATACTCTGTCACTTTAATTAATTGAACATAAAAATATTTTAAAACATTGCTTAGTAAGGGCATGATATGGAAATAAAAGTTCAGTATACAAGAAAATTATCAAAAAAGATCCTTCATAATGAAATAACTAGGTACTCTGAAACTTGAGACAGATCTAGAAATTCAGTTTTTGGGCATAGACTGAATAAGCTAAAGTATATAAAAACTTTAGAGTAGTTTAGCCAAGGGGTTTATTCTAGTATTACGTATTATTACTAGAAAAGAAAATAGACATTCTTTTCTCATCTTGACTGGAAGTACTATTTCATAGCTGACTCTTTGGCCTCCAAAGAATTATTTCAGAATGTTCTGCCAAAAGAACATTCATTTGTGCTTAAATCCTTTATCACTTAATGAACATACCGTGGCTAGTCAAAAAATTTTGCAATTTCCCCCTAAAGTTCATTTAATCTGAATTTCCTGGAATTCAGCATAATTTCCATAGTTATAACTTGCTAAAATTTATTACTTTCTAACTACTCCTTAGCTGGAATGTCCTTAACAGACGCCAGTCTTAGTTTTCTCATAACTCAGTAAAATAATGTTTTGTACATAGATGGTCCTTAGTATAGCTAATAAAAATAAATGCATAAGTTGAGCCTAATTATAGATGCCAAAATATGGATTGATTTTTTTGTACAAATGAAAGGAAAATAATATCACATATTCTATGCCAAATAAAAGCTAACTTAAAACATCTCTAAATAGAAATTAACCTTAAATTGATTATCCAGCAATTAACTCCCAGCTCGTAATGCTACACACATATATAAAAAACCAATAGCAAGCAAAGAGATAAAAACAGAAATAAAAAGCTTACCATCAAAGAAAAGCCCACATCCAGACAGATTCCCAGCTGAATTCTACAAAACCTTTATAGAAGAACTAAGCCAAATACTTCACAAGTTATTCTGTGAAGTTGAAAAAGATGGAATCCTTCTAAACTCTTTCTATGAGGCAAGTATCACCTTAATACCAAAACCAAATAAAGATCCCTCAAGGAAAGAAAATTATAGACCAATATTCTTAATGAACATACATGCAAAAATTCTAAACAAAATACCTTCTGCAACTTAGTGAGACCCTGTTTCAAATATAAAGAATAAAAAATAGGGCTGGGGGAGTAGCCTTGAGGTAGAATGCCCCTGGGTTCAATCTCCGGTACCACACACACACACAAAAAAAATACTAGTGATACACATTCAAAACCATATCAAAAAAATTGTACACCATGACCAATTGATTTCATTGTAGGGATGCAAGGCTGGTTCAATGTACACAAATCAATACATGTTATTCACGACATAAATAGAACTTAGGACAAAAATCACATGATAATATCTATAGATGCTTTAAAAGCATTTGACAAAATCCAACACCCATTCATGTTAAAAAATAAACACTGCAGAAAATCAGAATAGAATGAACTTATGTCAACATCATTAAGGCAATATACAATAAACCCAAAGCCAACACCATATTGAATGGAGAAAAACTGTGGGAATTCCCTTTAAAATCAGGAAGAAGACAAGAATGTTCACTAACACTACTCCTTTTCGATATAGTCCCTGACTCCCTGACTCTTGCCAGAGTCCTAAGGCAAGAGAAGGATATCAAAGGAACTCAGATAGGAAAGGAGGAACTGAAATTATCTCTGTTTGCATATGACATGATCCTATATTTAGAAGATCTAAAAAACTCAACCAAAAGACTTCAAGAGCTGATTACCAAATTAAGCAAAGTAGTGGGATACAAAATCAATCTAAAAAAATCAGTAGCTTTTCTATATGACAACAATTGATTCACTGAAAAAGAAATCCAGAAAACAATTCCATTCACAATAACCTCAAAAACAATAAAATAACTAGGAATAAATCTAAGCAAGGAGGTCAAAGACCTCTACAGTGAAAATTATAAAACACTAAAGACAGAAATTGAAGAACACCTTAGAAGATGGAAAGATCTCCCTTGCTCTTGGATAAGCAGAATAAATATTATCAAAATGGCCATTCTACCAAAAGTGATTCACAGAGTCAATACAAATGTCATTCAAATACATTCAAATACAAATGTCCCTATCAAAATACCAATGTCATTCTTCACAGACCTAGAAAAATCAGCCCTTAATTTCACATGGAGAAACAAAAGACCCATAAAGCCAAAGCAATTCTCAGCAAGAAGAACCATGCAGGAGGCATCACAATTCCTGACTTCAAATTAAATTACAGTGCTATAGTAATAAAAACAGCATGGTGTTAGCACAGAAACAGATACAGAACAATGGAATAGAATAGAAGATGCAGAACAAATCCATACAGTTAGAGCCAACTTATTTTCAACAAAGGTGCCAAACATATATGTTGGAGAAAAGACAGCCTTTTCAACAAATTGTGATGGGAAAACTGGTTATTCATGTATAAAATGTAAAAATGGAATTAAGCCCCAACCTCTCACCCTGCATAAAAGTCAATTCAAGATGGATCAAAGTCCTGAAAATTATACCAGAGAATTTGAAGTTACTAGAGGAGGGCATAGAGCCAACACTCCAATTTACAGACTGGTAGAAACTTTCTCAATAAGACCCCCAGGATCAGGAAATTAAAACAAGAATTAATAACTAGGATCGCATTAAACTAAAAAGTTTCTGTTTATAAAAGGACACCATCAGAAGTCTAAAAAGAGAGTCTACAGATCTTTGCCAACTATTCCTCTGATAGAGAACAAATATCTAGAACATACAAAGTACTTAAAAAACTTCACACTAAAAAAAAACCCAATCAAGAAGTGGGCAATTTAACTAAATAGACACTTCACAAAGAAGAAATACAAATGGCCAATAAATATGTGAAAAAATGTTCAACATCATTAGCAATCAAGGAGATGCAAATTAAAACTACACCAAGATTCCATCTAATCCCAATCAGAATGGCAATCATCAAGAATTAAACAACATTAAATGCTGGTGAGGATGCAGGGAAATAGGTACTCTTCTACACTGTTGGTGGGATTGCAAATTAGTGCAGATGCAATGGAGATCAGTGTGGAGATTCCTCAGGAAATTGGGAATGGATCCACCATCTGATCCAGCTATACCACTCCTGGATATCTTTCCAAAGAGACTGAAATCAGAATATTATAGTAATATATGCATATCCATGTTCATAGCAGCACAATTCACAACAGGCAAATTTTGGAACCAACCTGGGTGTCCACCAACAGACGAATGGATCACAAAATTATGGGAATTACACACAGTGGAATTCTACTCAGCAATAAAGAAAAGCAAAATGATGCCATTTTCAGAAAAATGGAAGGATCTGGAGAACATTATGTTAAGTGAGATTAGCCAGTCACAGAAAGTGAAGGGCCATATGTTTTCTCTCATATGTGGTAGGGAGTAATTGGGATACCAGAGGGACTTCCGATATTGGAGGAGAAACTCCAATCGAGCCGGGGACATTATCTAGGGGAAAGGGGGGAGGGAGAATCAATGAAGGAATCATTTCCATTGAAATTAGGTACATATTAAAAATATCAATGTCAATCTCAATACCCTGTATGGGGAAAGTGGGGGGAAGTGGGGTAGGAACTGGGGGAAATCCCACCAAGTGCTGTGTACATGTATGTCACTATCACTATGAACTACATTCTGATATGAGACTATCATGCACCAATAAAAGTATACAAAATAAAACAGATGTATAAAAGAAAAAGAAAAAAGCTCCCCAAATATAGCATTTAGAAAGACAATTCACTGACTTTTTTTTTTCTTTTTACTTATTCCGGAATGAATAGAACCAGTCCATTGCCAATTGGAAATGCCCCCCAAGAAATTGTTTCTTTTTATGATGTGTTTATTTTATAAATGTAAAATATATTATAGGATTTGATGTGACATCATTTCTTATTATCTTTAACTAATAGCATTTGTTATGGTAACAACCCTCCCTCCAAAAATTGGAAAATTGGCCTGTTGAAACTTTCTGATAATTTGGATGAAGTAAATTATTTAATCTTTCCTCTGTTTTAAAATTCTCAAGCTTAATATCATATAAAACACCAAAGCAGTAAAGCATAAAAGAATTATTAGGAGTCTAATAAAATTACTTTCAACCTCTGAATATAGCAACACTGATTAATGACTGCTTTTTAATTAATTGAAAGTTGTTCACTCATCAAACCATTTCATTTCACCTGAGAGTTTTTATAAAAGGTTCAGGCCAAAACATATGCTAGTCCAATCTGCAGTTTGGTATACTCATACAACTGCGTTCTTCATGGCAGAACAAGTATAGGTATTTGTTTCTCACTCATTTACCATGATATATTCCCTGCTCATCTGTCTAGTATGACCAATGGAGATAATTTTAGGCATTAGAATATGAATAAAGTGTACTTTTAAACTGTGCAATTAAAGAAAATAAGAACCCATAAGTAATAAGAACCCATAAGTAGCTCTTATTACAAGATCTTTAATTATCACATGACTTGTGTTTAGCATCCTTAATTTACATACAGCAATGTAGTCTTTGTCCTACCAGATTTCTTTGATGGCGCTGACATCCACTCAATCGTTCTTGAATAGATATTGAAATTAATGATGGATCCATTTTAGGAATATTAATTTGGCATTCTCAGAGACAGAGAGAAAGAGAGAGTGCGCCTGTGTGTGTTTGTGTGTTAATCATGTATCTAAATCCCAGTTCTGACTATGATGGCCAATATAACGTCTTAGAACTCATAAACTGGAGTTTCCTAACTTGCATTTAGTTAAAAACTAGAAGGGAGGGCTAAATGAGCAATGTGTGCATGTATGATTCTGCTACCCTGACACTTATCAAAATGTATAATTACAATGCACCAATAAATGAATATAAAAAAGAAAACTAGAGCCATGCAGGGTGTGGTGGTACACACTTGTAATCCCAGTACTTGGGAGGCTGAGACAGGAGGATCTGGGTTCGCGGCCAGCCTCAGCTACTTAGTGAGGCCCTCCCCAACTTAGTGAGACCCTGTCTCAAACTAAAGAATAAATACACGGCTGGGGGTGTGGATTGGAGGTAGAATGTCCCTGGGTTCAATCCCCAGTACTGCCAAAAAAAAAAAAATAGAGCCAGCAAGTTAAAGTAGCATATACATGGATTATATTGTTAAGTAACCAAGTAAGGTTCCATAAATTTAGGAAATATAATCTTTTATGTATTAATGGCATTGCATAAGGATTGCACTATAAGAATTTATACTTTCTTCCATGTTTCAAGTGGTTGAAGTCCAAGGCTCTAAAAGGAGGCACTGCACCTCATTCCTATGACTGTCCTCACCATGATAATGGTTTTTGAAAGCTACATAGCCATTGGGAAGAAAGAGAACTTTAGTAGCTACAGTGAAATCTACTGGTGAATTGCCCGTAAACATTAAGCTGGGGTTAAGACATGGGCCTACTACTATTATTTCAAAAAATATGCATATCAGTTTTGTATTAATAGGAAGTTTTAGGTTAGATTCATTTTATGCTGAGTATTTTTTTATTATGGACAATTTGTTTATCATAAGTAGAAGTTATTTGAAGAGACTGCCTCTGATCAGTTGTCACTTATGTCTAAGTCATTAGAGTGAATATAACATGGTTCACAGAGATCTTATGATGCATAACTTAGACAACTCATTTTCACTTAATTTGCAAAGACCTTAGAAAAATAATTTTTAACCACAATTTAGTTAAACTATCCTCAAAATTCCATATAATTGAAATTAGCATCAAAGGAATAAGGATTGGTGTATGTAACTGCACTAGGTTGCAGTGGGGGAGGGAAGGAAGATAACAAGTACAAATGGAGACTTCAGCCAAAACACCTCAAAGAGAATGTGGTGAGTCCCCCAAGAAGGGCTGACTGACATTAGACTGCCTTTCTATTCTACCTATAACACATTTGTTGAGGCAGTTAACTTCAAAATACCTCTGATCTCGCTTAACATAATGTTCTCCAGATCCTTCCACTTTTTGCAAATGTTAAGCGAGATCAATCACAAAAAAAAGAAGGGACATATGTTTTCATTAATATGTGCTACCTAAGGGGTAGTAGGGTCACACAAGGGACTCTGGTTGATAATGGAGAACCCTCAACAGAACAAGGGAAGTGGTACAAGGGAAGGGGGAGGGCAAGAAAGAAGGGAATTAATGGAATTACTATAATAAATAACATGTACATGTGAAAATATACCAACATCATTCTTGGTACTTCATAAGGGTGGGGGAAGGCGGGGGGGGCACCAAGAGCTGTGTGCATGTATGTTAACATCAAATAGATATTCATTGCAATGTAAGACTCCAATGCACCAATAAAAGCACGTTAAAAAAATACCTCTGAGCCTATCTGAGCAAGCAAGAAGGGCCGGTTTGAATGGAGACAACCAGGAAGAGAGACATGGTAGAGAAACAGCCTGTAATGCATCTGCTTAACTTGGCAACGATGTGTGCATTTCCTCAGGGTCAAGCAGATACAGCAGAAAGGATCGGAAATTGGGAAATGATGTTATTAACTCACCCAACAGGGCTGCTGGCCAAGCAAGGGGTAATTAAGAAACTGTAAAGTCTACTACTTTGCGTAGAGTCCTAGGTAAATGGGACACCCACAGTCCTGCATGTCAAAGAACTCATCAAACCACACTAGAAGAGAACTAGCCTTTGGATTAATGCCTTTACTACAAGTACATTTTAGGCCTAAACAGTAACAAAAAAAAAATGTATCACCACTTGGGGCAGATAGGAGAAATTTACGCATTTTTATATCCCTCTCTTCCATCCCAATAGACCAGTATCCACCCACAAAAGCTCAAAGATCTAATTTATGCTATCTTTGAAATCTCCAGTTACCTACTGGCATTTAACAAAGAATGCACAATCTATTATACAATGGAATGCATACAAAAATTTTGACTCACTGAATTATCATTTAATATGGTATTTTCCCATGAAAATGGATCTTGAAATGGAGTTGCTTAAATAATAACATATTCATATTTCTGACAATTTTGTGGGTAAGAATCTTGACGGAGTTTGCCTGAGATAGTATTCCCTTCATAGGGCAATGGAGGTTACATTGTGGTATCCGGCTAGCAAGTGGATTGGACCAGAGGTTGCGAGACTGTCACAAACCATCAGACTGGCAGGTATACCTGGAAGGCTGAGCTGAGTTGCACTTGTCTTCTGAGCACTGATGTGCGACCTCCCTTGCCGGGCGGTCTCAGGTGGTCAGACTTCTTTCATGACAGGTTGGAAATCTAAGACTAGGTGTTATAACAAACAAGATGGGCGCTACAGGTTCTCTTATGTTAGACCTGTATTTAAGAATCCAAGTAACCTGAAAGTAGTGAAATTGGCTAAAACCAATTTCTGACTTCCTTAAGAAGCAGTTGTTACTGTTTCATATGTCTTCCCCCACTGAGTTGAGACTGCATGTCTCAACAGAAATGCCCATGCCTCTTTCCTGATTTGAAAGGTTAAATTAGTGCCAAAGTGTTATAAATTTGTACCAGATGCACAACACCAAATGAGGAAATAAAATGAAAGGTATTCAGAAGGGATTTCCCCAAAACTTTAAAGAGATCATAAGCAGACAGACTGGGAAGACCCATTTCTGTTAAAAACAATGATGTCAGGAGCCAAATGTCCCTACTTCTACCCTAATCTCTTAATTGAGAATGTTGTAATAATATCTTTGATTGTTCTGTCACACAAATAAGACTTAAAGTTACTCTGTTTAGAGGATTCTCTTCTGAGCAAAACAGAAACCAACATAAGCAATAATTGCTAACAATTCTATAGATTCTGGACAACTCCTTGAAGAATTGCACTTAAAACTCCTGTGTACTCCACAGTTGTATTCACTTAAAATATATTCAAATGAACGGAGATAGGGGGAAGAGGAAAAAATTTTAAGTGCTCTTTTCAATTTCAGAATGAGTGGTTTTATGTAATAATTATTTTTTCCTGCCTCGGCCATGAAACTCAATGATACAGATACAAGGATCATGTGTGGAAGAGAAGCTGGTGTGCCTGTGAATTTTTGAGAGTACAGAGTGGAAGGGACGAGGCCACATAACGAAACCCACTTCTAAGTATTCATGCATTCCTGCAAACAGGGCTCATTGGCAGCTGTCACAATTTCTCTGGACTTATGCTATGAGGAAAAGGAACAGGTTTCTGAGTTTCCCCAGGAGACCACTCAGCTGTCAGCACAAAAATGAAAAACACCTCAGCAGGGACTCATTTAAAAGTGTTAAATCCAAAGAACTGCAGTGGAACATTGATTCCGTCCACGCCATACTTACTAACTTTACTCGCAATTATGGAGAAATTATACTGTGCGGTGCTTTCTCTGTCTAGTAATTCATTAGTGGCGATGGTTCCTTCGGTTCCATCTATTGTAAAGTAGCTGTCCCCATCACTCTTCCAATCTATGAAGTACCTGTATGTGGAAAGAGTAGATGCAAATGCGCAATGATTACACATTAATCATAATGGCAGTCAGGCTAACTTGACACAGCACCTTATTTTTCTCCCTGTAGCTATTACCCACCTTGCAATAAAGAAGACTGTAAATGACAGCTTCTTTATTGCAAAGTCCGTATGCTCAAGGGGAAACTGGAAATAATGAAAGATTTAGTACTCCTGCTGTTCATATTATTTTAGGGTCTTGACACCTTGAAAGCTCAGCAGAGACTAAAATTCTAAAGCTGACCACGGATTTCCTCAAACTGCTGAATATTAAAACTTTCTCAAGCCGTGAAAAATAAGATACTTAATGGGGGCTATGGAGAGGGTCAGGGAGACATCTCAAAACAACTAAAAAAACTGATTCCGGAGCAGAGGTAGAATCTTTGTGTTTCTGTGGACAGAAAAGAAGCACGTTAGAGAAAGTTAAGGAAAAAATCTTAACTGACAATTTGGTGGTTCTACAAATATATTTCCCCTCAAACATATGTATGAGGGCCATTACTGTTTTATTATACTATATATCAAGACAACTATAAAAATGTGGTGACCTTGACCAATGATGCATTTTTTATTATCTGGTATATTTGGTAATAAAGGGTGCTGACTTATGTGAAGCAACTGGACTAGAAAAGCCAAGAAAATTAATAATAAAACAGAAATCACATTTACTTAAGTCTTTAAGAAATGGTAAACCTATGGACTGATTGATATATTTTCAACTATAATGACAAGAGTTAACATTTTTAAAGCTTACCATATAATAGGTATTATTCTCAATGCTTATATAAGCCAGCCTTAATCCCACAGAAGTTCTTAAATGAGTATTATTAATCTCCCCCATTTTACATATGAGGAAACCAAACCATAGTACCATGAAAGAGTATGCCCCAATTCACAAAGCAGTAAAGTTTTATTCTGATATTTGGACCCCATCAGCAATGATGCTAATGTAACCATCATTATTAGGATTACCAATTTAGGATAGACTATCTAATGGGAAAAAGCTCTGCTACTCATAAACTGAAATGCACAATAAATTTACAAACATTATTATCCTGCCCAGAGAACCAAGGAGCAGTCCTTCAAAACACTATCCGATAGCAGATGACATTATTGCATTTGGCCCAATGAAATCCCAAGGCAGAAACTGACATCCTTCTGTTCACTGTGAAAAGTCAAGGAAGGGATGTGTTTCTCAAAACAGCAAGTTATTATTCTGACAAGTTTGTTATTTGAAACTGTAATGGTTTGCATGTCATTGTAGTAGGAAATCAAAACTAGTTTGCCTTTATAAATTAGATTTATGAGCTTAAGTTGTCAATATTTGTTAGTAACTGATTTCCCAGCCAGAAGTTCCTAACTATTATTGGAACAGGGTATAAAGCATGCTATTAGCCTGCTCTTGAGATCTCAGCTGTTGATTTGAGGTAGGAGAATACACTGAAGCCCTCTGACTTCCATGTAATAGCCTGTCTTATAGGAATGCTCACAGAAGTATAAATGAAGCTAAGTCACGTTTAAAAGTCAGGAAGCATAGGGACATAATGAGCTTAATTCTCTCTATCGCATGTTCTTTTCTGAACAAGAAAGCTTTTTCTCACAATATTTCTTTTAAGCACCTCTATTCAACTAACTATATGCCTAATTGAAGAAGAAAATTGCCACTGTATAGCCTTATTAGCTAGCATTTTGGAAAGAATTATCAATGCAGAATGTGTTCAATTGCACAATTCATTAAATATTTGCTGAGTGAATGTCCACTATGCACAATATACTGTGCTAGAGTTGAAGCATAGAAGATGAAGGAAAGTATGATAACCATCACTGAAGATTTGGGGAGACACGTCTCAACAAATGATCTCAATGTCTGATAGAGTAATAGAAAAGACCATGAAGGAGAGCCAAAAAAGACATGTAGTGAAAAATTGAATGGTTCAGGCAAACATGTATGTATGTATATATAAATACTTTTATTGGTGCATTGTAGTTTCACATCATAATGTAGTTCCAAGTGATAGGGACAGAAATGCACACCGCACTTCTGTTTGGCTAACGCTAGAAGGCTATGTAGACATGACGCAGGAAAAGACTGAGGCACCCAAAAGAAGGAACAAAAGAGGCATTTAAGGGCTAAGAGGAGTAGCGACAATAGTAGGGACCTGCAGGCTGAAGAAGATGCAGGAACATGCCCGCTGTCTTTGATGTGGTAAAGGTTCTCCTGTGCAGGAGGTGTCCGGTTGACTTGTGTTTCATTGGAATGGAGATTTGACTAAAGTGCACCATCTATAGAAACACAGATTTCATATATACGGAGCAAAGACTTGTATGTTAGATCCATACAAAGTTAGAATGGGTTTCCTCAGGAAATAGTAAGCATCAGAGATAATTTTCCAGCCAGTCCAATAATTTCTCACATTATAAAACTGTCCTTCATTTTTCCATAAGCTTTATTGGGATATAATTCATGTGCTGCATGATATGCCAATTTGAATTGTATAATTCAGTCGTTTTTAGGTATAATAAGTATTGTGCAAGAACGTAGTAGACTTTAAGAAAGATTTAAATTTATTAGCTGTTTTTTTTTTCATTTATTGTGATGTGCTCTAGTTTTCTGGAAATTTCACTTATATGGGATAAAAATTGTGTTGGGTCAAGGAATAAGATACTACTGGCTCTGTGAGTTTGACATTCTCTTGGACCATATTTATAAATTACTAGCTCCTGTATAAACAGTCCTTGGTGCACAATTTATATTAGGTAGGCTCCAACATAACTGATAAGAATCACTGTTTCATTTTATAAAATTTTTAAATTTACAATAATGTGAGTATAAGTATAGTACAATATATTTTGAAAACCTCTCTCTTAAATTTGCAATGGTAATATTTTCCACATTTACTTTATAACTTTCTCTGTGTATACATACATACACACATGCATACATATTAATATTATGGCAGACCATTTTGAGAGCACCTTGTAGAAACCATGTACCTAAACCCTAAATACTTAAATATGTTTTTCCAAGATCATACATTTACTTATTCCCAATATTGGTATGTTTTTTTTTTTTTTTTGCG
>PVJS01023229.1:0-29807 GCA_004027185.1 Glis glis | reverse complement strand
GTACTGGGGATTGAACCCAGGGACATTCTACCTCCGAGCTGTACCCCCAGCCCTATTTTTTATTCTTTACTTTGAAACAAGGTCTAAGTTTTGGAGGGCCTCACTAAGTAGCTGAGACTGGTCGCGAACCTGCGATCCTCCTGTCTCAGCCTCCCAAGTACTGGGATTACAAGTGTGCGCCCCCACACCCGGCAACGGATGCCAGTTTTCTAATTCTTGTTAGAACAGGCTAGACACATAGGATTCGAATCCAATGATTACTAAGAGTGGAAATAATACAGCTGGCTGTTTCATATAATTACTGATGGTGAACATGCACACGGTTTCTGTATAGATGGCCAGGCTGCCCATGATGTGTGTACAAGCTAACTGCTCCGGCCCAGGTTCTAACTCGAGTTTGCATGCTCAACTCTGGTTTCATTGCATGTGAAGCAAAATGATTCAATTTTTTGACTCTTTTTCTGTAATATAACTGCTGTGGAGCATGACTTTGTTCTCTATGGAGTAGAAAACTGTTTTTAAACACAACCCTGACCTGAAATTGGATGGCATTCTTGACTATGCATTGACTGTCTTATGATACATGTATATGTTGGATTATTTTATATTGTCCTCTAATCAAAGAATGCATACACTATTCTATTTAGAGAACTCACAGACACCTAAGAATATATCTTTAGACCTTGCAGGGATGTGTTATGGTAATCCAGGCAAAAGGTGATGTTGGGTGGTGGTAACAGTAGGTAGAGGCACAGCACATGGGTGTTTTGTTTTGCTTTTTGGTACTGAGGATTGAACCCAGGGGCATTCTATCTATGAGCTACACCCCCAGCCCTGTTTTATTTTTTACTTTGAAACAGTGTCTCACTACGTTACTGAGGCTGGCCTTGAACCTGTGATCCTCCTGTCTCAGCCTCCCATGTACTGGGATTAAAGGCATGTGCCACTGCGCCCGGCCTCTTTGTCTTTTTTGTTGGCTCAAGTTCAAATAAGACCTCCAAAGTGAAATTAGCACAGAAAGTGAGATTGGTGTTTTAAAGCTAGATTCGATTTAGATAAATTGAAATTTCACACACTGTTGGCAGATAAAGCCTCTCCAAATATAATTTTATCATTAACCTGGTCGCCAAAAAAAAAAAAAGTCCCTCACCATATACAGGATAAATTCTAAATACTTGGCCCTGGTATTCACAGACATTTTTAGTGTAACACAAATATTTAATCCTAGTGGGATGGACTCTGTATGTGCCCTAAAACATATTCTTTCATTCAACAAATAGTTAATGAGAACACACTTCATGCCAGGCCTTATATTGAGTGCTGGGAAGAACAGTGAATTAAACATACCTTTGATCATTTGAGGTTTTATGTTCCAACAAAAATTTCCAAATCCTCTCCGAGCTTCAGATGGTAAGCCTGTCTTCCGTCCTGACTTCCCTTCCCAGCCCCCACTGACCCTCCTGCCGGGATAGCTTTCAGATCCCTGGCCAGAGCTCCCAACCGTGCCCACCAGGTTACAGGTGGAGTAGCCCTTATCCAAAACGCTCTACCAGAAATGGTTTGGGTATGCTTTTGGATTTCAGAGTACTTGTGCATACTTAATGAGGTATCTTGGGGATGAGACCCAAGCCTGAACACAAAACTCATTTATGTTTCATACTTGCCTTCTACAGAGCCTGAAGGTTATTTTTATACATGATCTTTAGTGCACCCACGTTTTGACCGAGACCTGTCACATGAGGTCAGAGGTAGAATTTTCCACTTGTGGCGTTGTCAACAAATCAGAAAATTTTGGATTTTGAAGCATTTCAGATTTGGGGATTTGGGATTAGGAATGCTCAACCCGTACTTTGTAATCCAATGCCTTTTTTTTTTTTTAAGTACCGGGGATTGAACCCACTGGGATTGAACCTAGTCCTTTTTGTAACAATTTTTTTCTTTTTAATTTTGAAACAGGGTCTCGCTAAATTGCTTAAGCATCTGGCTTAGTTGCTGAGGCTGGCCTTGAAACTGTAATCCTCCTGTCTCAGCCTTCCAAGTACTAGGCTTACAAGCATGCACCCCCATGCTCGGCTTCCAGTGCTTGTAAACGTAGGTATAGCCTCCCAGCTCCTCAATTAGACTGAAAGCACAGAGCTCCCCATGGTACCTGACAAAGCAGGATTCACAGAGAGCAGGGGTTGGCAAATTATGGCCCACAAGTGAAACCCAGCCAGCTGCTGGTTTTGGTTATGTTTTGCCCATGAGCTCGGAACATTTTTTTTTAATGTTTAAATGTTTGTGGGGGTAAAAATAAAAAGAATAAAATTTTGTGACACATTACATTATTTCTATTTTTGTTTTTTTGGGTTTTTTTTTTTTGGTCCTTAGGATTGAACCCAGGGACATTCTACCCCCAAGCTACATCCCCAGCCGATTTTACTTTTTATTTTGAAATGGAGTCTCATTAAGTTGCTGAGGTTTGCCTTGAACCTGCAATCCTCCTGTCTCAGCCTCCCAGGTACTAGGATTACAGGCATGCGCCACCATGCCCAGCTCATTGGTTCTTATTGTGTACAGCTGCTTCATGCTATGTTAGCAGAGTGCAGTCGTAGTGACAGAAACTACGCAGCCATCAAAGCCTGGAGTGTCTACTACCCGGCCCTGTACAGAAAAAAGTTTGCCAATCCTGCTGTGCAAAGCTTATTCTAAACACTTGTAGCGTGGAAAGGAGTAGGTGTGACATTGTCAGTCTCACACCAGCAAGCTCAAACACGCTGGAAGAGGATAGTACAAAAACATTTTCAACGAGTTAAGGTTCAGTTCAAACAAGCTGCTATGTTTGTGTCCCTGCAGTGTGTATACACTAGGTGCTTATTACGTGTTCACTCAAAAATTAAAGCTGTCGCCCAGGCTCTTTCTAACAAATATAAACATGAATTTTCTTAAGCATTTGAGTGTATCTGGGTTTTTGTTGAGTTCTTAAAGTGTGAGCATTTCAAAAATTTATAAGATGACTTTGCAGAAATCCAAGTTCCTCACAAGCTCTTATCTAATCCATGTGTTCAGAACCACGCAGGTTCTTCTTACCAGCGGCCTTGGAATGGGCCTCTGAGGTTTTTTGGTTCCTAATTTTTTCATTGCATTATAGTATTTCTTCTGTTCTTCTGTCATAAAAATGTCTTGACCACCTAAGTATATGGAGAAAAGGAGAGTTAATTACTCTTAACTGTTTGTTTTTTTTAATCAAGTTCTGAATTTTCAGAAACACTTTTAAATTTTCACTACGTTTCTCTCAATATTCCTAAAATTCCGATGAGAAGCAAAGGAAGCAGGATTCTAAAAGAGAACTAAAAGGGAACCATTTTTTTAAAAAGAACAAGTAGTCAGTGTGGGCATTGAAAATCTATTCTCCTCATCACCAATCCAATATGTATAAATCAAATACTTTTTTAACATAAAATAATTTTTTTTTAGAGTGGACCACCTCTTCTGAACCACTGGTAGACACATTAGTTTTCACAAACTTTATGGAAAGGCAGAAATTATTGGAAATATTTGGTAGATTAATTAATTTATTTATTTATTGGCGGTACTGGGGATTGAACCCAGGGGCATTCTACCTCTGAGCTACACCCCCAGCCCTATTTTTTATTCTTTGTTTTGAAACAGGGTCTCACTAAGTTGCAGAGGGCCTCACTAAGTAGCTGAGGCTGGCCGCGAACCTGTGATCCTCTGGTCTCAGCCTCCCAAGTACTGGGCAAGCGTGCACCACCACGCCTGGCTATGGTAGATATTTAAAAATTGTTATGCTTAAATCTTTATATCCGTTGCAGTGGCTTCACTTCCAGAAATTTATCTTAAACAGATTTTCAGACCCCAATAAGGGAGAAACGAGGTTATTTTTATCAGATATATTTCACTCTTTGTAATATAAGAATTAGAAATGGTCTACAAACACCTCACAGAATCTTTGTAAAAATTGTGTTTCCATTGTTGCTCTAAAATACAACAATAATAGAAATTAGCAACAAAAAGATAAAAATTTCACAAAGTGGTGATTAAAATGCTCCTAAATAATGAATACATATAACACTACTAATATGTTGTATTAGTAACACTACTAATATGTTGTACTAGTAAATTTATGAAATCTGTCCAGAACCAAGCTATTTTCACTACCGAGCAAGAAAACACACACACACACACACACACACACACACACACACACACACACCACGAGCTAGGATTTTCATTTCTGGAAATTTGGGGGATAAAATATCTAGAAATGATGGATAAAATAGAACAGAATGCTTTTTAAATGTATAGTTGAACTTGCACAGAAGTAAGAAAAATGTCCAGGTTCTGAAAATTGAGGGATGGAAACATCAGAGTGGTGAACTAGCCCCGAAGCCATGGCTGGCCTGAGGGCATTTGCTAATCTCTAGACCTGAGTCTTGAGACTTAATAACTGTAAGGGGGTCGTGGACAAAAGGCAGTGTGCTCATGTGAATGGAGAGGGGCCCACGGGACCCCACAAGGACCTGGGACTCTCCAGGGCTGCCAACGAGAAGGTGAGGAAAATGGCGCCCGTCTTGGCCATGAAAGACACCAGGAGACTCAATGTGGACGAGGAGCAGGGGTCCTGTCTGCCTGTGCCTGGGGCTCCAGACCTGCCTCGATGACGGTGTGGGGCCGAATTCACTCCACCAGTGTGGACCAAAAATACACAGACCTCCAAGTTAACCTGGAAGGTGATTGGGTTGTTTGGGGGTGGCTGGACAGAAATAAATCTCTTAGTGATCATATTTGTCATAACAGTATGACACTATTATTCTGAGACAGTAGTGTGTGTGTATTGTGGGATAAGGAAACTAATTGTGGGAAATTTTGATTTATTATCGTTTCTTGTGCTCTTGAGAACTAGGCTTCTCAATGTGAAAAAGGAGACACAGGTGTACCAGAGAAGAGGTTATGGGAATTATCAGTATGTGTTTTTCTCTATATATATTTCCTTGTTGTACTGGATTTGAAGTAGCTCTACCCACTGGAAAGACAGAATCACACAATTTCTGAAAAAAACAACCCAGCCCTCCTTAGAGAAATGGCTGATTCCATATTGGGGCACAAAGAGTAAAACCTAGCCAGGCGTGGTGGCTCACGCTTGTAATCCCAGTACTTGGGAGGCTGAGACAAGAGGATCACATGTTCGAGGACAGTTTCAGCAAATATTGAGACTTTCATCAACCCAGAGAGACACTGTTTCAAAATAAAAATAAAATAGGGCTGGGGATATAGCTTGGAAGCAGAATGCCCCTGGGTTCAATCCCTAGTGCCACACACACACAAAAAGAATACAACCTAAGCCAGGGACATCTTGTCACTTCAAAGAACAAAGAAATTGTCAAATGAAAGGACCTTATTTGAATCCTAATTTGAAAATGAAGCAAAACTTTAATAGTAATAAAGAAAGAAAAGAATTAATACAGAAGTCTTTAAAGAAAATTAAAGGCAATTTGAACACAGGCTGACTATCTGATGAATTTAAAGAATTTATGTAATATTTATTAGGTGCAATAATGGAATTGTGGTTGTGTTAATGCACGATGTCTGCATGTATGGAAATATCATAGTGAATCCCATTAATTTGTACAATTAATATGTGTGAATAATTATAATAAAAAATAGATGTGTTGAAAAAGAGAGATGTTTGAAATATTTATGAATGAAATGATGTGATGTCTGTGATTTGATCCATAAAACAAATCCAGTCACAGGGTAGAGTAAGAGCGTATAGGGCACAAGGATGTTCTTAACTCAGTAAGTGGGTGATGCTGGGTGGTGAGTAGTTTAGCTTTATCCTAGAATACTCTGTGCATGCTTAAAATTTTCCATAATAAAGCAAAGCAAAACAAAACAAAGGATACTTAGGACTGATCCAAGCAATGATTTCTAACATGAACTTAAATCTAAAATCTCAAGGACGGACATCCAAATTGCAGGTATTGATTGCAATCAAGACACCGGTGACAGAGGTGACTCTATTGCACACTACCTCCAAGTAGCAGAAGAAATATAGCTTGTGACGACAGCGAGTGGCTTTCCCAGCAGACGCTAAGAAGGCTAATTGGTACCAGGGTATGTTTTGGATGAATTACAAGCATCTGACAGAAAACTTAAAACAATTAGGAAAACCCAAAGTGAATATTTAGCTACCTGATTTGGGGATGGAGAAATGTCTTCAGTTCAAAAATCTGAGAAAAGAAGCCTGATAATAACAATGTCCTTTAAGAGGGTAAGACAGAGCATAGAAACAATGACCTAATTAATACAACCCAGGGGTTTCAAGTTCCCTCTCAGCCTTATTCCCAAGGAGCTTCTCCAGGCAGAGGTGGTAGGCTCCCTTTCTGTTTCCAAGCAGATTATAAAAGCTACGCTGCACAATAGTCTACATCAGAATTATGTTCCATCAAAGCCCTTTGCAAAACAGAGGTGAAAATGACCAAATCAGGACAACCTGCATACTTATCTTTTTCTGCTGTTGGTTGAAGTTGTCGATAATGACACCAATAAAGAGATTCAGCGTGAAGAATGAGCCAAAGATGATGAAAACCACGAAGTAAAGGTACATGAATGGATTTGCCTCAAAATATGGCTGTTCATTTTTCTGTGGGGATTTTTTAATGAGAGGAAAAAACAGTTACTGAATTGTTAACAACTAAAATGAAGCCATCTTAACTGCTTCAACTAGAAGACTGAAGCGTGTCTCAGCAGTCACACGAGCACCAACTTCCGACTGCCACTGTCCCTGTGGCCCTGCTCTCCCCTCCCCTCGCTTAACTGGAGTGTTGCAGGTGTGGCGAGCTGGCTTGGACTTTTCTTCTAAGCCCACTAAGGGATTGTAATAAAGAGGACTGGCATGACTGCATTTGTCCTTTGGAAGCTCCTGAGTGTCCATATGAATATGTCATTGGAGGGAAGCATATTGGAGCTGAGGCTACTGAGAAGCGCACACCCCCCTTGGGCAGAAATATCTAAGCTACCAACCATTGTTGAACGACTACATCTTTCTGTGGAGACCACTGTTCTACTTGCTGACCGATCCTTGGTTACGTTCATTCATTCTTGAATTCCTAGTGCCCAGGATGCCTCCTGATAGGTATATCCTCAATACACATGGACTGAATGTATGAATGAGCCATGAATGAATGAATGAACGAATGATCTGGCTCCAGAACAAACACAGATTGACTACAACTAAGCTCTCCAGTTCATGGTATGAACAAAAGCGTCTGAGACCCTTTTCACCCAAGTCTTCACATATTTTAAATATATTTTTATTTTTCTTGACACACAGTAATTGTACATATTTATGGGTATACAGTGTAGCACACACACATATACACTATACACACAATGCACACACACACATACACACACACACACACACACAATGTGTAATGTTATCAGATCAGGGTAATTGACATATCCATAACCTCAGACATTTATCATTTCTTTGTGTTGAGAACATAAGAAATCCTCTCTTCTACCTGTTTTTTTTTTTTTTTTGTGGTACTGGGGATTGAACGCAGGGGCGTTCTACCTCTGCGCTACGCCCCCGGCCCTATTTTTTATACTTTATTTTGAAACCGGGTCTCACAAAGTTGCGGAGGGCCTCACTAAGGAGAGAGAGAGAGAGAGAGAGAGAGAGAGAGAGAGAGAGAGAGAAGGAGAGAGAGAGAGACAGGGAGAGAGTGAGAGAGCTGAGGCTGGCCGCGAACCCGGATCCTCCGGTCTCTGCCTCCCAAAGTACTGGGATTACAAGAGTGCGCCACCACGCCCGGCCTCTTCTACCTGTTTTGAAATATTCAATTATTGTTGTCAACCATAGTTACCCTACCATTCTTTAGCTCATTAGAAGTTATTCATCCTATCCAACTGCATCCCTGTACCCATTAGGCATCTTCTTTCCACCACCCCTCATGCCCTTCCAAGACTCTCAGTAACCACTATTCTCTATTTCAGAGAGACCAACATTTTAGCTTTTACACATAAGTAAGAACATGCCCCACTTGTCTTTCTGTGTCTGGCTTGTTTTACTTAATGTCCTCCAGTTCCATCCATGTTGCAATGGTAGGATTCCATTCATTTTTATGGCTGAATAATATTCCATTGTGTAGACATACCATTCTTTATCCATTGGTGGACCACTCGGTTGAATCTGTATCTTGGCTGTTGTGAACAGTGCTGCAGTAATCATGCAAGTGCAGATACCTCTTCGACATACTGACTTCAATTCCTTTGGCCTGAGGGATTGCTAGGTTGCATGTAAGCTCTATTTCTATTTCTTTTTGAGGAAACGCCATACCATTTTCCATTAATGGCTGTACTAGTTCACATTCCCACCATCAGTGTAGGACAGTTCCCTTCTCTTTATATCCCTACCAGCCTTTGTTATTTTTTGTCTTGACAACAGCTATTCTAGCTGGAGAGAGATGCTATCTCATTGTAATTTTGATATGCATTTCTCTGCTGATTAGTGATGTTGAACATTTCTTCATATACCTGTTGGCCATTTGCATATGTTCTTTTGAGAAATGTCTATTTGCATCATTTGCCCATTTTTAAAAGGGATTATTTCCTCCTCTATTGTGGATATTAGTCTTTTATTGGAAGGATAATTTGCATGTGCTGCCATTGGCTTCATGCACTTTGGGGCGGGTGGTGAGAATATTTCCCCTTTTCCTCCTGATCACATTGAGAGACATAGCTATGAGGGTTGACAGCTCTGTCGTCAGTAGAATACTAGAGCTTCAAGATGGGCATCCTGACCCTCCCTCTTTGGTCGAGAGAGTGGATTTAGAATCTAATACATTGAGGGGAACCTGAGAGGCAAAGAGGATGGTCTTACTTTCATTCTGCATTTTTCTGGGAAGAAACTACCTCTTGGAAGGCCTGGGGCATGTGGGGCAGGCAGGCTGACCTGCGGGGCTGGGGGAGCTTAATCAGACAGAGAGATTCTCTGGAATCTTCCGGCTCCCATGTGCTTGGACACGGAGTTGATAGCCATGGATCTGCCATGGGGGACGTGTACCGAGAGATGCGAGTGATGTTCTGGGCCAGGGACCATGCGTACAGTGTGGCCAGGAGTCTGCGCCTGAGGCCAGGAGGAGCTGAGCGTGAGAACGGCCAGTGGTTTTTACCAGTATTTGAGGCCAGTAGGATGCCCTGTGACCACGCAGACCAGGGCCATCGTGCCAGAGGCCAGCATACAACAGCGAGCACACACCCAGACCAGCAGCAGGACGGGCACCCTTCCACACACTTCCACACACCTACCACGTGTGCTGGAGCATATGTAAGCCACACACCTCTTCTGCCATACATCTGCAAAAGCTCTCCTCCCCTCCCCCAGCCCACCTGGAGGCAGATGAATGCCCAAGAAAAACTAAGCTGAAGCTCATGCACTCAAAAAGACAAAAGAAACGAGTACATTAATATGGCCTTAAAAATGTCCTTTGTTACATACCATAATTAAAAAATTATATTGTGTATATAATTATACAATTCTACTACATATAAATATTAAAATATAAATTATAATGATTACAAATAGTTAAGCATCTTCTATTAGCTTTGCCTTTCCAGAAGCTGGATTTTATTAACATACTCAGAAATAAGCAAATTCAGATCTGTTGCTATGCATCATCTACGTGTGAACTCATAATGCCAGTCTATGAATTTATGATGAGAACTAGAATGACCATAAAGACTAATTCTCACTCCTTGGTGTTACTGTGACACTATGCAAACCACCACTCAACGTATTAAACCAGCTCACATGTATTAAACACTTACCAGGTGTCAGGCATCAACTCTGCAGACTCCCAAACAGAACGAGACACACACAGGTGCCATGATGAGATAAAAATTAAATATTTTTTCCATTGATTCCATTCTCAACCATCTGCTCACTCTACAGCTTTGAGAAACTCCTTTTCTTTCTACCCCTCAACTTTCCCAACTGGGTGATGGAAAATAGATTCGAGTGCTGAACACTTTTCTAACTTTGGGAGTCCACGATTACTTTTTCTTTAACTGGGAGTCCATGATTACTTTTTCCAACAGTTGGTAATCCCCAGAATCCTCTCTAGTCTCTGCAGAGCCCGGGGCCATGGGAGGGTCTCTCTTGCTCAGACTTAGTCTAGCCATAAGTTTTCCCCACAATCTAAGTCAAGTAGCTTTTGAAATGTGGCTTCTTCCTGTCCATCCATTTGGAGAGGAGATGAGAGGAAAATCAAGGCATCCTGTGATTCTGTTGCTCCTTGCTCCACCCCCTACACGAATGGTTTTTCCTCATTCACCATGGAGAAAGAAAAATGGACTTCAGAGAATACTGGGGTGTCACATACTCACTCACGAATGCATTAGAACCCTTTTTATCAGGCTGTGGGATTTCATCGCAAGGAAAACAAGGCAGAGAACCCTGGCTGCTGGAACTATTCAGGAAGTGTTGGTCTATTCCCCTGGCTGCTGGAACTATTCAGGAAGTGTTGGTCTATTCCCCGCATCCCTGATTTGACCTGACATTCTAGAACATAGTGGAACAGACTCACCCCTCTGGAATCAACAGCGGCATTCATAATGTCCAGCCAGCCCTTATATGTGGCCTGCAACAGAAGCAGAGAAACATGGACACCACTGAAGACTTGCCTTCGACAGACACGTGCCACACACAGGAGCCTGCCAGGCCAGCAGACTGATGTGGATATAAGAGGGTGCCCCCACCCCCGCCGGGACTGCACGTCCGCATAAAAGAAGAGCAGAAGGGAACTCAAGGATGGTGTTCAACTTTTCCGCCTTTTTGTCATTTGCACAAGTGAAAAAACTAGAAGGAAGAGGATGAGGAGGAGGAGGAGGAGGAGGAGGAGGTTTCTACCATAAAGGTTGCCAGTCAATCTGTGGCCCAACTACTACTGTAAAGGACCTAACCTGCTCAAGGCTCTTTTCTGATGTCCCCATCTGTTGGCACTACCTGTCCAAGACCTGGCTGTTGTGTTTTGAACAGAGAACTGTTCAAAATGTCATACTGAGCAGCTAAGGCTCCACTCTGGAGAGCAATTTTCTCTCTTCTTCTCTTCTCTTCTCTTCTCTTCTCTTCTCTTCTCTTCTCTTCTCTTCTCCTCTCCTCTCCTCTCCTCTCCTCTCCTCTCCTCTCCTCTCCCCTCCCCTCCCCTTCCCTCCCCTTCCCTTCTCTTCCCTTCTCTTTTCTTCCCCTCCCCCTCTCTTCCCCTCCCCTCCCCTCCTCTCCCTTCCCTTCCATTCCCCTCTCCTCCCCTCCCCTCCCTTCTCTTCCCTCACCCCCACTCTTTCTTTCTCTTTTGAGATAAGGTCTCACTAAGTTGCCAGATTGGCCTCAAACTTGAGGTTCTCCTGCCTCAGCCTCCTGAGTATTTGGGATTATAGGCGTGAGCCACTGTGCCCAGCTAATTGTATTATGTGAATGGAGTCATTATATCTTTATTAGCTGAGAAATGATTTACAATTCTGACGCGCTTTCTGAGAGAGCAGAACACCCCAATAGCACTTACCACTTGCAGCAGAGCGAGGTAAGCCATCCCCACATCGTCGAAGTTGACGTCCGGGGTCGCCCAGGAGAGGCCGA
Organism: Glis glis; assembly: GCA_004027185.1. Lineage (NCBI taxonomy): Eukaryota > Metazoa > Chordata > Mammalia > Rodentia > Gliridae > Glis > Glis glis. The sequence goes on along the minus strand of PVJS01023229.1, from coordinate 18,163 downwards.
CTTCTTCACATTGGTTTCGGTTTGCGATTATGGCATAATTCATATAATCATTTATATCGTTCCCACTAATGCATCTTCCAAACTTTCCAGAAAAGAAGTTTACTCCCAGGATACAAAATATGAGCCAGAAAATGAGGCAGACAAGCAACACATTCAGAATGGCAGGAATGGCGCCCACGAGCGCATTGACCACCACCTTAAGAAAACAAGAGAGAGGAACACCCTGACGGACAGGCAGGACTCACCCAGCTCCCGGAGCTTCCCGGGATGGGCCTGGTGTGGCGTGCAGGGCTGGCTCTCCTGGAGCTCTGTCTCCATTCTCCATGCCCTGGCCCATGATGAGCTCTGCTCTCAGCTGCTGTTAACACGGAGGAGAGCCTGAGACTGTCCTGCAAGGATGGTGCTGGACTTCGGGGTTGCTGCCCCGGGAGCTCAGCTCTGCGGTGACGGACGCTGTCTTGGATGGAGATGCTTAGTCTGTCCTCCACCTCTCAGAGTCTAAGCACTGGGCTGGGTGGGGAGAATCTCAGGGAAAGCTTGGCGGTGTCAGGAAAGCCCAGAAGAACAGCGGGCCTCTCTGCCTTTCCCTCGTAGCCAAATTCCCACCCATCCACCTACAGAACGTACCTTCATTCCTTCAAATTGAGACAGCGCGCGGAGGGGCCTGAGGGCACGCAGAGTCCGGAAAGACTTCCACTTCACTAAGTCAAAGAGACTGACCACGGAGACCTGGTGGGAGGAGAAGCGGACGGGTGAGAGGCAGAGCGTGGTGACAAGGCAGACCCTGCTGGATGAGGAAGGCAGACAGAGCCTACTTTCCCCTGGTGCAGCTACAGTTTGCAAAAGTGGGAATGATGCATTTACATTATTTAATGAAAGACAAAGAAAAGTTGAGAAACGATCATGAATTGCAGGAAACCAAAGATGTAAGAGTGATGTATAGTACAAGGTCCTGAACTGGATCCCGGATTGGGGCTGGGCCGGGGGGAATATGGGTAGAAAGAATTAATTTGCTAGTTGTTGTGACAACTGACAAAATTTGAAAATGGATGTGCACTTTGGTGTGGAATTAATGCTCAACTTCCTAACTTTGATCACGTGTTGCGATTACGTGGGACAATGTCCTTGATAGGAAATGCATACTGAAATGTTTAGAGACAACGGGGCATGACGCTTGCAAGCGAATCTTCAGCTGTTCAGAAGGAAAAAAAAAAAAACCCAGAGCGGAGAAGCTGGGGAAAGAGTAACAGGAGCTCTTTATACTATTTCTTACAATTTTCTCTAAATTTGAAATGACATCAAAAGAAAAAGTCACAAACAAAAAATAATTTGTTTCTTACTATTTCTCCTTACTCAAATAGCTCCTTTTGTGTAAATAAAATGTATCTTTCTCTCTCCAAAACTTCTCCCTAATGGGATAAGGCTGAGGGTTGGAAAGCTCTGTTAAGAAATGAAAACCCAGCGATGTGCTGAACCTAGATGCAGACCACCTCTTGCAGATCCCCGGTCACTCTCGTTGGTCATGGAGAGTTTTCAGAGGTTTGTCTGGGAAAAGGAGCTGCCAGGAAGTGAGTTATGATGTCAAAGTTTGCTATTATCCGGAAGCATTCCCCATGAATCCTGCTGACTACACTGCGGTAGTCACACATTTGTAAATTAAGAGAAATTGAGCAGTGAATATGGCAGAATAACAAGACTTTAAAATTTGTCACCAACCTCAAATGTTTTTTATTTTAAATAGGCTTTTTGTTTGTAATAGCATTGCTTGTTGGGAGCGTATTTAAGTAGTTCACCCACAAGTGCTCCCTCTACCTCACCCCTAGCTGGAGGGAAAAGGATGGTAAAATGGAGCTGTTCTTTCTAAACCACTGTCCTCCTTGGTGGGAAGAGGTATTCCTATAGGGACATTATTTATCTTTTCACTTGGAACCTTACCCCCCTATCTCTGTTCCACCAAATTTGGAGGTATCAATGAGATGCTTACATAAAATGCCCAGTCTTTCCCACTGTGTTGCACTCTTCAAGTGGGATGTCTTCTGCAGGCTTCGTCTTATTCTTTCTAACTTGCATTTATCACTCTACACTGTTTTTGAGACTCATCATGTTCTTATAGTTTTCTCTTTTTAACTGGAGTGAAATATTATAGCATATGAATAGTCATGTTTTGGTTTTTGGCAGTACCAGGAGTTGAAACCAGGGGCATTCTACCTTTGGGCTACACACCCAGCCCTATTTTTTATTCTTTATTTTGAAACAGGGTCACACTAAGTTGCGGAGGGCCTCACTAAGTAACTGAGGCTGGCTGTGAACCTGCGATCCTCCTGTCTCAGCCTCCCAAGTACTGGGATTACAAGCGTGCACCACCACGCCCGACTTGAATGGTCATGTTTTATGGATTCATATTCCCTTGGTGGATATCAAAGTTATTTCCATTTCTTTGCTACTAGGAACAGTAGGAAACTGACAGACGTGTATTTTTTTCCTGGGTATATATGTGAGAGTTTCCCTTGGATCTATAATAGAAAGTGGTATTTCTGGATTGTAGATTGGGCTCATTTGTAATTTTATGTAATAGTGCAAACCTTTCCCCATTATGGATGTATCAATTAAATTGTTAGCAATGATTAGAGGCTCCATTTTCCAATATCCTTCTAAAGTTAGATATTATTTAACTTTAAAGTTTTTACCACTGTGATGAGTGAAAAGAGATCTTTCATTTAAAAATGCACTTCTGCGCTAACTAGTGAAACTAGTGTGCACTTCTTCATATGATAGCAACTTGAATTACTTCTGTGAGTCTTCTGTTTGTATCCTTATCCCATTCTTACTTTGGGTTATCTTTTTCTTGTGGGTATGTAGGGAATTTTTATATATTGAGGCTAATAATGATCTGTTACATACATAGCAAATACTGTCTCCCAAGCCCTGTCTTTAATTATAATTTCAGTATCATTGAGTAGAAAAAGAAAAGTTCTACATTGTGATGTCATTGAATCTCTATTTTTGTGGTTTCTGTTTGTGGTTTTTCTACTCTGAAATTATAATGATCATTATATGTAATCATGATTGACAAGCAACATTGTAGGATTGTTCATGTACCCTCTCTCATTTAATCTTCATGGCGGTGTTCCAAGCTAAGCAGTGTTCCACAACACCTACCCTGTTACAGACGAGGAAAGCTGAGGCTCAGAGGACCAGCAGTGTGTTTCGGGGCATGGAGCTCCTAAGTGGTGAAACCGGGTCTCACACCTCCATTGGTAAGATGCCAGTGCTAATAATAGTACTAGTAGACCACACTTATTGAGTGCTTTCTCCATGATTTATAATGATCATGATTTATAATCAGAATGATAATTATAAGATTCTTTTCTTGTTCTATTCATTTCTGTTCTATGCATTTTGTTATCAAGATTATATTTGTCTCATTAAATATGTTTGCAAGCTTTCTATCTTTTTCCATTCTTTGTAACAATTTGAATAAGATTGGTATTAATCACTCCTTGGAAGGTTAGTAAAATTTGCCTGTGAAACCATCTGGGCCTGGTTCTTTTTTTTTTTTGTTTTTTTGAACAGAGTGACTTTGGACTACTGCTTTGATATTTTTAAGGGTTATTGCCAGATTCATATTTCCTATTTTGCAACTGGTTAATTTAGGCAATTTTTAATCCTCATTTTCATGCATGAGAAAACTAATGTCAAAAGAGGGAAAAATGCTCTGCTTAGGGTTACCTAGAAAGAGAGCAGACAAGTTCTCCATAGGACTCAGTCTCTGAAGTGTAGGGTTTGTATAATGGAGATACAATCGTTTGTTCACGTGGCTTATCTTCTTTGCTATAAGCTACTAAGATAATGGGTATAGAATCATTGACACTCTGGAAATTCAGAGAGCTCACAAATGTGGATGTTCCTATTCCCATCTTTGAGTCCCGTTGGAGCGTCTGGATACTGATGCCTTTCTAAAACGCCTGCACCGCATGGCCTGCTTGTGCCCACCAGCAGCATGGTTTTCTAGTAGGGTTTGCTGACCACACAGCTTAATGCATCTGTCTTAGGATGCATCTTTCCTTAAATAGCAGGGATGAAATCCAATTATCCCATGATAGAAAAGATGTGGATGTTCAAATCCGGGGCTTTGGAGTGAGACTTACTAGGTTTGAATCTCATCTCCACCTTTTTAGCTGGGCAATTTTGAACATGTTTCTTCATCTCTCCATGACCCACTTTCTCCCTCTGAATATGGGGACAACTGTGATAACTAAAAGAGCAAACACATACGTAGCAGATGGAGAGTATCTGGTACACAGAAAGTACTCAATAAATGTGGTCCACTACTACCATCGTTACCTTTCACAGTACCAAGATGGAAGTGCAAACCTCAATTTCCCCACTAATCCGTTCCATGACCCTAAACAACCTACTGATCCTTGAGCTTCAGATGTCCCCTTCTGTAATGTAGTAGGTGTCACATAAGGCTGCTTAACTAAGAACAATTGCTGGGCACACTCGATAAGAGAAGGCATGTGAACAATCCTCTTAGAGTACCTGTCAATCAAGACTGGGACCAGCCTCGTCTGCTGTCTGCTAAAGTCTTGAAAAGAAATGGAAAGTTGGAAGGAGAAGGGAACCTAGAGGACGCTCAGTGTTGTTTTAGGTGTACATTGGACATCAACAGTGGTTATGGAGAGAAGCAGAGGGTACCAACGTGGAAAAGGCAGAGGTTGAGCATACGGAGTACAGTGCGGGAGAGGTACGGCCCCGGAAGGGCCGGGCTGTTGCTGGACAAATAACAAAGCCTCACACGTAGTGGGATGAGGCGATGATAACAAGCAGCACCCACATGAGGCACATGGGAAAAGCAGCTCCCTCGGGACCCCTCCGCCTCCCCACCCAACCCACGGAAGAAGCAGACGCAGTAGACTTACAATCACAATGATGAAATCGAGCCAGCACCAGGCACTGGTGAAATACTTCTTAAATCCAAAGGACACCCATTTCAGACCCATCTCCAGGATGAAAATATACGTGAACACATTGTCGGTATAACTGAGTAATGCGTGGACGTGGGGCCGATTAAGAAGGTGAACATCTTCAAATATCTGAAAATAACAGAGCACAGCCGTAGGCCAGGTTGAACATTTCCAAAGAACTCCTTGCTGGCTTTCATTTTCCTCCCTCATGTGAATAGCAACCAGTATGTCTCTTGGTGATGAGGTTTTGCTCAAAAGGTATTAAGGCTGAACTTTTCCAGTGGAACCAATTCCTTGAGTAAGTGAAAATGGAAAGTGGAAAATCCTTTTTCTCTACTTCTGTTGTCCCTGTGGTCCTATTTGGTCTCTCATCACTCAGCCCCAGAATATAAAAACTTATTCCTAGTAGATCACCACGCCATGCCCTGGACTTCCTAATCCTTTCAATTCTTGCCAAATATATCTTGCTAACTTTTCCAGAAATGCCCAGAGGTGCAGACCCCCTCTTTCCTTCTCCTACTCATCTCAATGGCTTTCTTTGGTGTCTCTCTGTTGCCTGGAACATCGAGTCCAAACACCTCAGCCCACACTCTGGATCCTAGCAACCCCGAAGCCCATCTCTCCCACAACAAGCAGCCTTATTCACATACCCCAGTGTTCTGATCAATATTATCATTTTGCATGCACACCATGACACACTAAATTAGAGAAGCTCTGGACTGGAGTTCCCAAGGTAAATTACTTTGACTATTAAACATTCATTAAGTGTGATTATGAAAATGAGGCATGCTGGTTTTCAGAGAGAACCTTTGCTATAGCCAAACACATTTCCCTCACCTGAAGTGTGTGTGTGTGTGTGTGTGCGTGTGCGTGTGCGTGTGTCTTTGTGTTTCTGCAGGATCTATCCATATACTTAGAATATGATTTGTTCTTTTGGCCTTTACATAATGAGGATGAAAGGAAGAAGAGAAGGGGGGCTGGTACTAAACCTGCCCAAGACACTTAGGAAAACTGGAGACAGGCAGGAAACCAGCCCTGCTGTTGGGCACTAAGGTAAGCCCAAAAGGGAAAAAAGAATGCAAAAGAGTAAAACAGTATCACTGTCAGCTACCAAATATGTTTTTGACTGGAGAACCCTCCGTCTCCTCCTTACTCTGCTGTAGCCGGTATTTTCCTTCTTTTTTTTTTTTTTTTTTTTTTTTGCAGTACTGGGGATTGAACCCAGGGGCATTCTATCTCCAAGCTACATCCCCAGCCCTATTTTTTATTTCTTATTTTGAAACAGGGTCTCACTAAGTTGTGGAGGGCCTCACTAAGTAGTTGAGGATGGCTGCGAACCTGCAATCCTCCAGTCTCCGCCTCCCAAGTACTGGGATTACAAGCGTGGGCCACCACATCTGGCTCCTGAGGCTGACTTTGAACCTGCAATCCTCCTGTCTCAGCTTCCCAAGTACTAGGATTATAAGCATGTGCCACCATGCCCAGCCCTTAGCTGGCATTTTCTATAGGAAACTATCTTGTGCCCACAAGGTTGGGGTAGGTGCCAATCTGCCTGCCTGCCCTGCTTCATACCCTGCTGATGAACACATCTCTTAGAGCCTGGTCTAAAATTGCTCCATCAATCTTTCTTACTAGACTCCAGGCTCCTGGAGGTCAGGGACTTGTCTGTTTGCCTCATGAGGACAGAGAGATCGGAATAGTGTCAGAGGCTCATTTTCTCTCTCATTTTGGAAGCTTAGCAACAAGCTGGCTAAACAAGTCTGAGTTAGCTCAATGGATGAGCTGGCTGATACCAACAATTGCGCTTCGTAGGCCCCTGTGTTATACATAGGCTATTTCCTGATCTAGGGGGCTCTCATTATCATGTAGTTGCCCAGATTGGAGCTTTTCAAATTCTAAGATGCCCCAGATTAGCTCGTGGATTTGTTAAAATGAAGGTTCTGATGCGGTGGTTGGAGGAGGGTCCAAGCTGCATTTCCAACAAGTCTCCAGGTGGCACTGATCCTGCTGGTCCAGAGACCACATGCAGTGAGGAGGTAGAAAGAAGTAGGCAGATAGGGCCAGAGGGCCAAGGTGGAAGAACTTCATTTCCTGAGAGGCAACAGATATTTAACTAACTTCCAAAACTTCTGAAAAGACCAGACCTCCCAAATGTCAAGCGATAATGAGATCAGAAGCCTCCTGAGAGTGGCCAGAACTTCACAAAACTCCAGTTGTTCCTGCTGATAAACCATCCCAGGAGATTTCCCAGAGAGTCCAGGAAACAGCGTCTGGGACCCCAACCGAGAGAAGGAGACTCAAAGAAGGACACTACGCAAATCCCAGGAAACTGCCTCTGAGACCCCAACTGAAAAAGGACTCGAAGAAGTATATAAACCCCTAGACCAGCCACTTTAAGGCTACCCATTCTGGGAACCCCTCCCTTTGGGGAGCTTTCCTCCATCTCACAGGTCATGTTGGCTTTGAGAGAAAGTGCTGTGTAATTTATGGCACTCGGCCTCGGCAACTCTTGGGTAGTGACCAGAAGACACCTGCTAGACAACAAGGCTGACCAAGACCCCTAGGAGTGGCCTGCACCTCTCTTCTGGTAGATCGTATGGACTTTGGGAGAAAGCAGTTTGCAATTGAAAGTACATGGCTTGGGCTACTCCCAAGTAGTGTCCAGAAGGCAGCCGCCAGACTCCAGGGTCCCCATTGCCTGCAAGGGTGTTCTGCCTCTTTCCCCCTTCCCTGTTCTCTTTACAATAAACTCCCTGCTTGCCCTTCTGTCATCTGCGAGCATCATTCTTCATACTTCGTAGACAAGAACCTCGGTAAGAAAAACGTCTGTTCAGCGGGGGCAATGGGTATCTTTTTCTCATTCACATTTCTCTGCAGAGCTGTACAGTGAATCCGGCTGGCCTCTCCCCCAGCACCCTCTGCATGTGTGTTCAGTGCTTCTGTGCCCAGCCTTCCCGACATATGCCTCGCTGAAGGCAGATGAGAACTGGGATGATCTTTTCCCTCCATGACAATGAGAACTGGGATGATCTGTGCCCTCCATGACATCTCTGGTTATACGTTTTCTCTCCCTGACACCACAAGGCATGTCTCTATGGCCTCTGACAGCACGACTTGCTTTCCCACTGGCTAGCCCAAGTACCATTTGCAGAATAAAACCAAGGAAATCCCAACCTTTGCATCAGAGTAGACAGCCACTGGAAACACAATTACTGGAAATCCACAGGTAATCCTGGACCAGGGACTAGCAGGGAAACTCAGACAAGGGAGTTCCCTGGGATGCTTCTAGAGAAATTTGCTTGGTTGTTTGAGGAATGATTCACATTGCAGTAAGTAGGAAAATGGAGATGCATGTTGGTGGCTCTGGTATATGCTCATCTCTTCACCTAGAGATCACGTGGGTGTAAAGCACTGGCCAGAAGGCATGGGATGCAGGAACAAGACATTTCCTTGTCTTTTTTTACTTGCTAGAGACTTCTTGTGAAATAATCTGTCACTCTAAATCAAGAAGGGGAACCCAGGACCTAAATCAACAAGAAGGAGCCAGGACCTAAATCAACAAGAGGGAGCCAGGACCTAAATCAACAAGAGGGAGCCAGGACCTAAATCAAGAAGGGGAACCCAAGACCTAAATCAAGAAGGGGTACCCAGGATTCTGTTCACTTAACAACAAATAGTAAGATAATTTAGTTTCATATCATAGCCCTTTTAAGGGGAGACACAAGATAGAAGGAGAGGGGGGAGCGTAGAAAAGGAAGGAAGAGAGAAAGAGAGAGAGATAATGATAAGAGAGAAGATACTGTTCCCCAGGGGGAAGCTGGAGATAGGGCAGGAAGAACCAGAAGGTGTGGAGAGACAGCAGAAAGGAATTTATGACTGCGGCTATGGAGGCAAATGAATTCAGAGGCATTTTCAAACCTCGCTGCGGCTCATACCACACCTAGATCTGGATGGATCATAGACATAAAGCGGTATCTCCTGGTCTCTCCTTTCAAGGGGTTATGAGAAATGGAAAGTACCAGAACAACTGATTATATCCTAATCTGGTCCCTGTAACCCCATCCCCTAATATTGAAAGCAGCACTATGGTCTTGCGGAAAATGGAGGGTAGGAACATTGCTGTCTGGGGGAGGAAATATGTAGGTTACAGTGGAAGTCTCTAGAAATCCTCCAAGAATGCGGGTAGAGGGATAGGCCTGTGCTGGAGGGCTAGACTCCAGAAGTTGATTTACAGTGTAGATTTGAGCCGCTCTTCCCCACAGGGGAAAGCATCTCAGGGACTTCGCAGGTGGAGCTTGACCCGGGAAGTTGTGCAAACCTCTCCCCGCTACAGGAACCAGCCATGAAGATCCCACTGTGGCCCGGTCCCCCCACATTCACAGACTCCCAAGGGGCCCAGTCACAATGCAGCTCCCCCAGCTGCCCTGATGCCCAATGCCGCCACAAGTCCACAATAATTTACCAGTGCCCCACTGCTCAGCAGAATCACAAAGATAATAAAGCTCTCAAACCAGCTGTGCTTCACTATTTGGTAGCAGGTTTTCCGCAGGTTCCGCCAGGTGACCCAGGAGGACTTTCTCCTGTCCATGCTGCGGCACGGAATGCAGCATCTCAGGCCTGCAAGGAATCCACAGGAGCATTCTTATTAGTGTCTGCAGTAAATTACATCAATAGCCCTGACTTTCACTCCTCCCTGTACCCGTGTCCCTGGCCTCTTCTCATTAGCATCTCTTTCCAACCCCCTGAATCTGGACTCAGCCACGTGACTTGCTTTGGCCAATAAGATGGAGGGGACTTGACAGTGTGCCAGTCCTGAGCTGGGGCAGTAAAAAGCCATGTGGGTTTTTACTCTTGCACCTCTTGCACCATTCCCCTAAGAAGGGATGTTCAGGCTAGCCCATCGGCTCTGGGAGAAGAATGACAGACCTGTAGGGCAGAGCTCGGTTGCCCGGTTGAGCCCAGGCTAGAGGGAGTGAAACCCAGGCAGTGCCACTCACATGAAGAAAGCCACCCAGCATCAGCAGAGACACCCAGCCACGATCAACTGAGTAGTACAGGTGCGTGTTGAGTACTGCATGCCACTGAGGTTTTGCGGGTGTTTATTATAAAGCAATGTTTTGGGGTGATCATGTATAGATTGGGTCTGGAGGACTTCAGGGGATGAGGTAAGGGCAGTCAGAGGCTTTATGAACCACCCAAGCCACACCTGAAAGAATTGGACACATTCTGGGGGTGTTTACAAATGGCTGAGCATTTGCTCTAGCACACCGACTTTAGCACGGATCCGTCCCCCTTTTCACCTGGTCTCCCCTCCTCTTCTCCAAATTCGGATCCTCCTTACCTCATGGCGATTACAACACACTCATCTGCCTGAGCCACGGGGAGGCCTCCTCTCTCTCCCTCCTTTCCCTCTCCATTTTTCAGAATATCAACAGGTTCATCTTCCTAAAAGAGTATTTCTTCCGACCTTTCCCCCACTCCTTCCTTCTTAGAGAAACTCTCCTCTTCATCTCCACTGTTGATATCCTATGTCTACTTCAAGGACAGCCAAATGCAAACTGGGAAAAGTGTAGCCTATTGCAATTCCCTAGCCTGGCCTCTTTCAGCTTTGGGGCTGTCAAACAACCTGGAATATGAATATGAAAACCCTTCTTGATGTTTTCTTTTCCTGGGCCCAGTTTAGCCCCAAACTTATGGAGACATTTTTAATTTTTAGATTTGTTTATCAATTTTTCGTCACAAACTTATTGACTGATCAACATTTGTTCAAGCCATTATCTGGAACACGCTGTATTCTCACACTAGATGTATGGTGCCAATGAAGTCACTGTCTTCATTTTCAGGGACCTCATGGCAGAGACAGGTAAATTTCCCAGGAAGTGATGAAGGTACATAGGAAGGAGCCACTCTACCTATTCAAGGAATCAGGAAAGCTACCTTTCTTGATTGCTGATTATAGGCCGGACACGCTTCTAAGTGAATTATATCTACTCAGTTAATACAACAACTCTTTGCAGCAGGTACTATTATTATCTTCAGGATATGAATGAGGCATAGACAGGTTAACTCAATTGAACAAGTTACATCCTAGTAAGAAGATGGGCCAGAATTTGAGCTCGGGCCATCTGGATCCTGAGCTGAAAATAATAACTCTAATAGCCAAGCTCTTCTCTTGTTCTATGACCTCAAATACATTCTGACAATGGATATATTGGGAACTACACAGTATGGCAGGCGTGCTGGCCCAGTGGGCTTTTTAGAAAAGTTTTCTAGAGCATTTACCCTACTTGTTAGGCCATGTGAGTGGAGCCCACCTAAATGAAGAATTTCCTGAAATCCCCTCTGCCAAGATCTGATAATGACCCCCCACAATCTCTAAGTGCCCTCTCTTTGCTTCGTCCCTAATCTAGAAGTAGAAAGAAGGCATCTCCCAGAACCACAGAACTACAAAGAACAGAAATCCCACTCAAAGACTTTTTGAACTGCATGCAAGAATCTAGTCACTTGCCTTTGGGCAAACATCTCTCTGGTTGCTTTTTGACGGGAAGCACCCTGTGCAAATGTCCCATGGCGTCCTGCAGGTCGATCGTGCTGCATTCTGACAGCATGCTGGCCGCATCGGACTTCTGCACACAGAACAAAGGGAAGGGGGCCATTTACCGAGACTCTGTCTCAACAGGCTAGTACCCAAATTCGCGTTGCCTGATTCGTTAGGGGTGAAACCAGCCAGGCACAGCCTTTTAGATAAGAGGGGCATCGAGGAAGCAGCCTTCCTGGCAGGTCCTTTTCTAAGTGTTCTGATCAGCCTGACTTTAGGAGAGCATCCTTTAACTATTCTCAAGGTGCCTGAAGACACAGGACCTCAACCTTTTGATCCCTACAAATCATAACCCTGATAGAGATTCTCAGGGCCAGGATCAGGCCTCACCCCGATTAGGGATCCAGGTAATAAAAAGAGCTATCTGAGTCTGCAATTTTCAGCTATCTCAATTCATGGAATAATAGGCCGAGACCAGTGGTTCTCAATGATTTTGTCCTGTAGGAAACATTTGGGGCAATGTCTGGAGGCTGTTTTTTTAAAGAATGCAATTAAATGTTTATTGAAAAAATGCAGAATAAATGAACTCAGGGGTGTTTTATTTTTATTTATTTATTTATTTTTTGCAGTACTGGGGATTGAACCAAGGGGTATTCTTCCTCTGAGCTATACCCCCGGTCCTAGTTTTTAATTCTTTATTTTGAAACAGGGTCTCACTAAGTTGCAGAGGACCTCAATAAGTAGCTGAGGTTGGCCACGAACCTGGATACTCCAGTCTCAGCCTCCCAAGTACTGGGATTACAAGCGTGCACCACCATGCCCAGCCTCAGGGGTATTTTAAACTAAAGATACAATAAACAGAGGGCTGTCACAAAGAAAGACTTGGTCAGCCCTTCTTCAATGAGCCGGTATATCTCCATCACTCTGAACTACATTATGATGTGAGACTACAAAGCACCAATAAAAGTATGTATGAAAAAAGGTTGGGGGGCAGAACTTGAATCAGGGATGAATATAAGTAACCGGCAGGCTGCCAGAGAGTTGTACAAAGTGTATCGCTAATCTTCAAGGCTTCTTCCCCCACATAATGCATTCCACATTTAACTTCCCGCCTCTTCTGAAAGGAGATATTAGAACTTAATACTTCTCGTGAACATTTTAAGTCACATTTTCATGGCCAGCCCTCCACTGACAGCAATGGATGTACTCACACTATTGGGGGGAGAAATCTAATGTTAACAAAACTGGTTTCCTCAGAATATGGTCCATTTATTTCCCAGCTCTATTTCCGCACCTACATTAGTGATCTTCCAGAAGTCGGGAGAAAAGAACATATTCTCCAAAGAGGGCAAATCACAAGCCAGCAATAATTCAGGTACTGCCCCTGGTCACAGCCCTCCTCCAATCCCAAACACACCATGACAACTGTCAACCAAGTTGTCAACCAATGGTGCAGAGGAAGCAGGAGAAGATAGCTGGGAACCACCGTTCTAGAGACAACTTCAGCATCACAACAGGGGGACGTGCTACTGGTGTCTAGTGGCCAAGGATGTTGCTTAAACATCCTACGATTCATGGAAAAGCCCACCACAGCAAAGAGTTGTCCTGCCCCAAATATCACAGTTGCATGATTAAAAAATTCTGGTCTATACCTCTGCTCAAGCCTCAATTCTGCCAATATTCTCTGAACTGTCTCATTAATTGTGATATTTTCCCATGATGGTGATTCTGGAGAAGGCGAGCAGATGAGTCGCGTGTTTGTTCTGACAATACTCAGGGAAAATTACCTTCCTGGAATTCCGCATGGTCAAATAAGGATCTTCCTCGGAAAACATGTCAATGTCCACCTTGTGATCTCCAGGGCTGGCGGGCTTCTTAGTCTCCTGTTGGAGGTCATGGTCCTGCCCCGGAGAAGCCAAGAGAAGAATTAATAGCCTGCCTGGACATCCCAACTGACATGAAAGAAGTTTGAATATTATTTGGTTTTCTGTTTGTTGTGAGAATAGTCTGTGACATTACTCTTTTTCTTTTCTTTTTTTCTTTTGTGGTACTGGGGATTGAGCCCAGGGACGTTCTACCCCTGAGCTACACCCCCAGCCCTATTTTTTAAATTATTTTTTATTTTGAAACAAGGTCTCACTGAGTTGCAATGGGCCTCACTAAGTTGCTGAGGCTGGCCGCCAACCTGACATCCTCCTGTCTCAGCCTCCCAAGTACTGGGAACGCTTTTACTTAAAATACACACACACACACACACACATACACACACACACACACACACACACACACACACACACACATTTGCTCCTGGCAAAGTTCAACATGAAATAATTCTGAGAAAACTACTAGAAGAAAATAGATATTGAAACTCACTTCAAAGTTACATAATCAAAACAGTATGGTTCTGTTACAAAACTCGCCAAGTTTCAGTACTTTTGATTTACATTTCCCTGATTGTTAGTGAGAAGGTGTCATTTATAAATCAGGAAACTGCCCAGACCTGAATGGGCTGGCCCCTTGATCTTGGGTTCGCCGGCCTCCAGGACTGTGGAAAATGGATTTCTGATGTTCAGAAGCCACGGAGTCTGTGACACTTTGGTATGGAGTTTGAACAGACTAAGACACTCCACTAAGACTCTCACCTCTGCTTCTTACCCATGAGACCCATGAGACGGTCCATGCAGAGCCCGAGTCTGTTCCCATCGCTGTCTCTCTTACCACGCTATTCACTTTGCTTTCCATGACCTTTTCCCTCACTTTTCAGCCAATCCAAACCCTGCATTTCTTATATATATATATATATATATATATATATATATACTAAATCCAAACCCTGCATTTCATATATATAAAGTATATATACATATCCTTTTATTTGGTGCATTGTAATTACATCATACTGAGGTACAGAGTGATAGGAACATACATGCACACAACTCCTGGAGCACTACCGAGTCCCACCCCCTCCCTCCTCCTCCTCTCCATACATGACTTTGAGATTGGAATTGGTAATTTTATATATGGAAGTAGCATTATCTCAACTGTGACATTCTCCATTCCCCCTCCTCCCTCCCCTAAACCCCTCCATCACTCCATTGGAGTCTCTGCTCTTCTATCTGAGGTTACCCTTTTTCCCCAATTTCTGCCTAGCTTCCACATATGAGAGAAAACATACAACTATTCATTTTTTGAGATTGGCTAATCTCGCTTAGCATAATATTCTTGAATTATATCCATTTTCCTGCAGATGACATAATTTTATTCTTCTCTACGGCTGAGTAAAATTCCATTGTGTGTAAATAGCATAGTTTTGTGATCCATTCGTCTGTCAATGGGCACCTATGCTGGTTCCATAATTTGGCTATTGTGAACGGTGCTGCTATAAACATGGATATGCATGTATCACTATAATATTCTGACTTAATTCATTTGAAAAGATGCCCAGGAGTAGTATCGCTGGGTCATATGATAGTTCCAGTCCCAATCTTCTGAGGAACCTCCACACCGGTCTCCATGGTGGCTGTACTAGTTTGCAGTCCCACCAACAGTGTAGAAGAGGTCCTATTTCCCCACATCCTCGCCAGCATTGACTACTGTTTGTGAACACTACATTTCTTATAGGGTTCAACCGCAGGCACTTTCTCTCTCTGTTGCCCCAGCCCATTCTGATCTTGCTGCCCACTGAACTCTTCTGACACTTCCCACTCTGGCACAGGTGCAGGCCTATTGAAACCTGCCCTGGGATGTGCACGTGGGTGTCAAAGGGCCGCACCACATGTATACCCTTCTTATCCCTGCGTAGTGCTCAGAACAGGATAGGCAGCTCTAGCTCCGTACGACCTCTAAGTCAACATATGAATCTCCATACCTGTCTTTCAGCCTCGGGTTGTGTGATGGGCAGAGCATCATTTTCATTAGGATATTCAACATCCTCCTCTTCCTCTGCCAGCGGTGCCAACCAAGCCCGGTTGTGCTCCATATCCGAGGGCTTTTGTGCAGAGTTTAGTACCCCAAACTCCTCCTGGGGCTCGGGTCCCCCTTTCACCCCTGTGACTAGGGGGATCATGTCTTTACCCTCTGTAGCAGAGTTTGCTGTCCCCTCTTTTTCCTTTGGTCCTTTTTTCCTCCTGCTCCGCTTGCAACAGAAATGCTGAAGAGTGTGTATCACAAAAGAAAAAGCCTGGTGGAACCGATCCAGGGCCAACTGGATCTTGGTTTTCCGGGCCTCTCCTTCTGGGTTTCCATTTCTCTCCTCGTTGCTGAAGGAATTGAGCAGCAAGGCAATGAAGAGGTTGAGCACCTGGGGGTGGCATGGGTAACGAGGGGAATGAAAGATTTAGCAAAGGAAAAGTTTCCATGAGTTTCCAAAACAACATTCCCCCAAGACTCAAGACGGAGTCAAATGAGAGTCCTATGTTCTACCATCTCCCGAGAAAGCTCATTTATAAAACAAATAAGAGAAGATTGAGGGAGGAATCGACAGTAAGACAAAGGAAAATTTGAGGTTAAAGGATGCAAACAGCCAAATCCAGTTTATCTAAATATAAGCAACAGGTTTGTGCAGACCCTGGCCAGGGAAAAGCAGAATAAGATACTCCTGTGGTGAAACAGAGAGTGCGGGTAGCTTGGGGCTCAGCCCAAGCTTGGATTTTTGCTGGAATTGCCCACAGAGAGGTGGATCTGATATCCAAGACCTCCATGTGGTCCTCTACTCTTTGCATAATTTGAGACATGATGTACTTTTGCGGTCTCTTTAGACCCTGCTGTCCTGGCCTCAGTGAGGTATTGGGGCTGCGGCAGAGGTGTTTGGACCAATCCAGAACTCTTCCTCAGAAGCAAGTGTCTCCTTAAATTCAGACCATCCTACAGCTTCCCAGCTGGGCTTTTGCTTACGCTTCTGCGCCCTCCGATCCATCATCTTTACCTCCCCCAATTCCTTTGTTTCTGGCTCTAAACAGCTCAGAGGGAGAGAGCCTTTGGGGAGAAGTGCCTTGTGGGAGTGAACGGAGCCACACAGCTCCTCAGCTTCGCCAGGAGAATTCCATCCCTGGATGGAGCGCTCAAGCTCTCCTCTCTTTGTCAAAGTCCTCCTGGCCTCGTAAGTAGTCTTCTCAAGTACCGCATCTTCACATCCTTTCAGTGCTCCTTTTGCATTCCCACCGGTGATGGCCTGCTCTTCTGAACCTTTGTATCAGCACTATCTACGTGCATCATTTACGAGGTGCTCGGGATAAAGAGATCTTGTGTAGATAGCTAATTATATTTGCATGACAGCCCCAACTTGACTCTGAGGATTTGGTGCTCAAAGATCCTTGTGTCTTCTGTCTCTCCACATCTTCACTGATGTGCCCCTAATTAGCCTCTCCATAAATACCTAGGCTTCCAGCTGCCAGCAACAGCCTCAAGCCAGCTTATGCAATAAGAACATGCAGCATAGCGAGACGTCTGAAAAGAAAATAGGGACCGGTTGGGACATGCAGGCAGGTTTGTCCCATCTGTGCTCTCTGCCTTCCTCACTGGTTCTTCTCCTAATTGCATGATGCTATGACTCCTCCAGGGGTCACAGTCATAAAAAGGCCCAGAGGAAGCCGGGCATGGTGGTGCACGCCTATAATACTTGGGAGGCTGAGACAGGAGGATCGCAGGTTTGCGGCCAGCCTCAGCAACGTAGGGAGACCCTCATCAACTTAGTGAGACCCTGTTTCAAAATAAAAACTAAAATAGGGCTGGGGGTGTAGCTCAGAGGTAGAATGTCCCGGGTCCAATCCCCAGAACCACACATACACACATAAAAGGCCCAGAGGAAATAAAGGGACCATTTTACTCATATGCATTTTTAATAACAAGATATCTTTTCCATGTTTCTCCATTTCTTTACATCTTATTGCCCAAATAAAGTCACACACCTTCACCTAAGCCAATCACCAGCAAAGAGAATATAACTGGCCAACATGAGCCCTTTTCTCATGGACAATTTGTGCCAGGGCCAAAGGCGAAGCCAAAGTTTCTTCGGCTGTTTGACAAGTCACATTAGAAGGAGGTTTGTCACAGAGCAGACATCCTCTAATGACAGCTAGCCTGATGGTGGCCTTATTGTTAATGTTAATAATTGTGGGAGATCCCGGGACCAAAAGGCGAAGCCAAAGTTTCTTCGGCTGGTTGATAGAGTCACAGCAGAAGGAGGCTTGTTGCAGAGCTGACATCCTCTAATGGCGGCCTAGCCTGTTGGTGGCCTTACTATTAATGTTAATAATTGTGGGATTGGTGACGGGAATTGTAGGACTTATGCCAGAAACTCAATTTACGCAGAATGACTCTAATACAGGCGAAATGCAGGTAAACTGTTGTTGCCAGTATAAAAATAATTTACAGGAAAAGGGAGTTAAACCAGATAATGAGTATTAGTGCTCGGAATGATTCGGTGACTGGGCATAAACAAAGACCTGCTGTACCAACAAGTATGGCTTCTGGGAGGCTTGCCTACTGGATAGGTAGGAGGCTCTGGTTTCCCCCTCGAGGAAAACAAACAAGCCAGTACTATTAGCCTGTAACAAAGAATAAAGTATAGAATATAAGCATAAATGGCATTAAAATAGAATATAGTTTAAGTATAGGCATAAGGTCTAGTTAACCACATTACCCATAGCTTCTAACATTT
>PVJS01023228.1:0-29806 GCA_004027185.1 Glis glis | reverse complement strand
TAATATCTAGGATATACAAAGAACTTAAAAGACTTTACACTAAGAAAACAAACAACCCGATCAAGAAGTGGGCAACTGAAATGAATAGACACTTCACGAAAGAAGAGATACAAATGGCCAATAGGTACATGAAAAAATGTTCAATATCATTAGCAATCAGGGAGATGCAAATCAAAACTACTCTAAGATTTCATCTGATGCTGCATCATTTAAAGTTTTATCTGGTTAATGAAAGAAAACTCTAATTGTGATAAATGGTAAAAAAATATCATTTCATGGAGAGGTAATTAATTCCCCTTGAAATTATTTAATGACACAGATTGCCTCTTTTCACTGACAGTTATATATATTTGTTGCTTCTCAATTCCTTGGGAGATTCCTGTCCTATTGTTGTGCTTCAATTTTTATTCCTACTTTGCAGCTCCATAATTAGTTTTTCTGGTATTTTTCCTCAATTGAGTAGTTAAATGTGATTTGAACCTTATGTGATTAAGTCTAATGGATTGTGTTTCCTGCCGCCTTCCTTTGACTGGCAATATAGGAAAATAGAAGCAAAAGCAGTTGATGAAAAAATTCAAACGATCACTTCATGTCCTGGAAATTTTTGAAAGCCTTTAGACTTTTTCATTCCTTGACAATAGTTCTGTCAAGGTCTTTAAACTCACACCCAAATTTATTTCACATTCTTTCAAAACCCAAATAGTCAGCAGTGCGATTTATACCAATGATCTGACAAATCACCATGTATTTTTTTTCTTTTTTTTTTTTTGCGGTACCAGGGATTGAACCCAGGGGCATTCTACCTCCGTGCTACACCCCCAGCCCTATTTTTTTATACTTTATTTTGAAACCGGGTCTCACGAAGTTGCAGAGGGCCTCACTAGGTACAGAGAGAGAGAGACAGAGAGAGAGAGCTGAGGCTGGCCGCGAACCCGGATCCTCTGGTCTCCGCCTCCCAAAGTACTGGGATTGCAAGTGTGCACCACCACGCCCGGCTTCTTCTTTTTTTTTAAAGCTAGTCCTTCACTCACAATTAGCCAGTCCATCTAGTGAAATATATATATATATATATATATATATATATATATATATATTTTTTTTTTTTTTTGGTACATTGTAATCATACATTTTGAAGAGGTTCAGGGTGGTAGAGGCATACATGCAGACAGCGCTCATTTAACCCTTCACCAATTCCCACCCCATTCCCTCCCCCTTCCCTCCTTTTTGTGCTCAGCATAATGATTGACTTTGATAAGTTTGTGTATGTATATCATATCCATTAGGTGTTTCCCTCTCCCCCCTCCCATCTCCCTTAGTTAGGTTGTCTGCCTTCTTTACTCATCTAAGGTTTCTTCTTCTTTGTCTGGAGTCCTTCCTGTGTCCCATTTTCTCCCTAGCTTCCGCATATTAGGGAGAACATCCGACTTTTCACTTTTTGTGACTGACTAATCTCATTTAACATAATGCTGGCCAGGATGTGGAGAAATAGGAACTCTAATACATTGTTGGTGGGATTGCAATCAGTGCAATCACTTTGGAAAACAGTGTGGAGGATCCTCAGAAGAATGGGAATGAACCTTCCACATGACCCAGCTATACCACTCCTGTGTAACTACCCAAAAGAGTTGAAACCAAATTGCCAGACTAATGCATGCGTATCTATGTTTATAGCTGTGCAATTCACAATTGCCAAACTATGGAACCAGCCAAGATGTCCATCAACAGATGAATGGATCACAAAACTATGGGATATGTACAGAATGGAATTTTACTCAGTTATAAAGAAGAACAAAATTATGTAATTTGCAGGGAAATGGATGGAATTGAAAAACATTATGCTTAGTGAATTATATTTTAATGTTAATGCACCTGGATACTTCATAAGCTACTGTGGTGTCCCATTATTACAAGTGACTAATTTTCTTTGTACCAAAAAGAGTCTCACTTGAGTATCTATCTTTCAAGACCGGTGAAATTCTTTCCATGTCTTGTGTGTTCACATAATCAGCCATCCTGAGTTATAACAGAGAGAAAATGTGTGTTCAGATGGAGCATTTTAACAAAATGTGCAACATTCCTTGTGGCCAATTTGTTTGGCTGTCAAAACGCAATTACAACAAGCTAGAACAGAGTTTCCAAAAACCAGAGTACAGAAATTGAAATCTCTGGTGCCCAAGGAATGTCAGTTGTCTGGTACTGTGCTATTTACAAGGGAGGTTGCCAAGACCATGCTGCGGTTT
Organism: Glis glis; assembly: GCA_004027185.1. Lineage (NCBI taxonomy): Eukaryota > Metazoa > Chordata > Mammalia > Rodentia > Gliridae > Glis > Glis glis. Next base: position 27,566 of record PVJS01023228.1, on the reverse strand, counting down.
GCCTTGTAAAGATAGAATTCTCACTACCGTAATAAAATATGGGAACATTAGAAATGGCAGAATGTTACTGGCCTCTTTTCCATAGTATAATTTTATGTGATATTGCCTAAGGATGACTTAAAAAAACGACTAAATAGCTTACATCAAGTGCAGTCAGTAGAAAGTCTTTGAACCTGAACTCTGCATTGAGTGTCATGAGAAGCAGACCAGAATCAAGAGGACATGCGGAACACTTTTAAACAGCCTCTGACTCCACGCTGATTGTCTCTTGGGTTGCTGATGAATTACCAGTGGTCTTGATTTGAGGCTGATTGGGGAATTTATTGCGCAGTTATCCATCACGATGGATGCAGCTCTGCTTTCTACTAGCTGGAGAGCTTTCCTTAAGCAATTGAAATGGACTTTTTTGTTCACCTAAAATATCACTAGCATCTCTTGAGCCTCTCAAAGAGGCTCTTATATTGTCTCCTTGTTTGGGAAATTGGATGAGAGGAAGAAAAGAAAATGAGAAATGTGAATTTTACTGTTCCTCTCCTCCAATTTATAGAGAAAAGAGCATGGACATTAAAATTAGTAGGCATGATGGAATGGTCATTTAAACTATTAATTAGAGCTCTGGTAGTCTTGGTTTGAATCACCATACGGCCATGAATATCTGTATGATTAGGCAAATTTCTTAGTGACTCCAAATTTTTGCTTTCTTATCTTCTGAGTAAAATATTCCTTAGAACTTCTGTAAAGTTCTAAGGCAGACTTAATGAGACAGTCAATGTAAGTTGCTTAGTATGGTACTTGTGATGTCATAAACCCATGTTACCAATTATTTATGCAGTTTTGATCCCAGCTAATAATTAGTAGCTGGATAACCTACCCTGAAATATTCAATTTCTCAATTCTGTTTCCCCATCTTTAAAATGAAGATAATGATACCCAAATTAGAAAACTATGTTGAGAATGAAAATGGATATAAAGTGCAAAGTATTTGGTAGTAGTTGATCAATATATACTAGTTTACTCCTCTCTTCATGTCACCCCAGGTAACAATAGCAAATCAACAATAGCAACACTATTGTCAAATACTTTCCAAGTGCCAGTCACTACATATAATAAAGACAGGTCCTGCCATTGTATTTTAGTAAAATGATGCTGTGAATCAGTAGGATGGATTCACAGTTCTGTCAAATTGCTGGGTCACTATTGCTTTATGTTAAATAATTTGTAGCTTTTGCTTTGGGCTCATGTATAATGGTTTCTGTCAAATTGTCATATTAGCTTTTGTTTGCCCATCAGGAAGAAATCAATTGTTTTCTCTGGGCTATACAGCTTCTGATTGAAGAAAAAGTCAACTCAAATCGGATTTAAAGACTTGGCTGAGGTTGTGTGCCTTTTTGGGATTCTTAGGTGAACTTTCTACTTCTAGAGAGGGAATTCTTAAGTGGACCCTGGAGGGTTTCAGAGAGAATGTCAATATTATATCTCATTGTTTGCCACACAGCAGGAAAAAATAGGGACCCCCACACCAGGGGCCTAAATACAATGTACAACATAAAGGTTTCATTTTCTAGGGCTGCCTGGGTCCTTACAGCTTTTCCAAGAGGAAACATATTAAATCCTTATGGATAAGTCATTTCTTTCAAGGTTTCAAGTTGTCATTTTATGAAAATATTCCTTTTTTACTTCTTGGCAGTAGTTCTGTCAAAGTCTTAGAATTCAAGTCCAAATTTATATCAGATTCTTTTAAAAATCAATTACCCATCAGCATTGTGTGTTAAAAGTAGCACATTCCAATGATGGATTTCTTTATAACCACTTTCCTTCTGCAGAACTCTGGGCTATCTGTAAAGATGAAAAACAATGGATTGATTTAATGTATCTGGGCACTTAACACGGAACTTTAATAAGAATGTTAAGAGTTGCCATTAGAAAGGATGCTGCCATTATTTGCTCATTTCCCAAGAGCAGAAAGTCTATTGCAGTGATTTGAATGAGTTTCAATGAAGTATGGAGAAACACTGGATTTCATGACCTCCTTTTTCTGGGTCAAGATACCAATTTCCCCAAAAAAATGCTTTAAAGTAACTTTATATGTGAACTATATTGCATTGACAAAAGGAAATAGATTGAGCTAGGCATGGTGGTGCACACCTGTAATCTCAGTCCTTGGGAGGATGAAACAGGAGGATTTTAGGTTCAAAACCAGCCACAGCAACTTTTTTTGTGTGTATGGTACTGGAGATTGAATTCAGGATGTTCTGCCTCTGAGCTACACCCCTCAGTCATTTTTATTTTTGTTTGGAAACAGCATCTCAATGGGTTGCAAAAAGTCTTGTTCTGATGCTGAGACTGGCCTCAAACCTGTGATCCTCCTGTCTCAGCCTCCCAAGTAATGGGATTACAGGTGTGCGCCACCACACCCGGCTTCCTACATCAGTGGTTATTTTTTAATTATATTTATTATGACCTTGAGGAAGTCACTTAGCTTCCCCAGAGTTGCACAATTTAAATGTAAAAATGAGAAATTTCCACAATGGTCTCTAAGGATCCTTCCTTGTTAACATTTTCTGTATGTAGGATATGCTTATTTAATTCATATAAAGTATAAGGTGTATGGTTGTCTGTATTGGAGATACAAAACAAAAAAAGACAATACCTACTTTGGGGAATTGATTGAATGGGACTTGTGTGCTTTGTAAAACCACCAAACATAGGTGTAAAATGTGTGCTTATGTTCATTTTGAGGGGAAACTCCATCAATTCCTTGGAATTTTGAATACTTTGTAGTGAATGAAATTGGAAGTTCTAATGTCAGAAATTTAGTGCACTGATTCTTCAAATGTGATCACTGATGGGTAGGGGTGGGTTTCCTCTGAAATGTTTTCAGGTGGTTCAAGAAATGAAATCTTTGTTCATAAGTTATGAGGGAAAACTCTGCCATTAACATTAGATCAGACAAGTTTGTGTCTTTCCACAATGTCAGAATGTATTGAATAATAATAAATTCACAAGCTACACCACTTTGATTGTTTAAATTCACCAAAATACTCATGATTCTCTTGGTATGGGGACCTTGGCAATCACAGGTTCTTTTATTCCATTTCAATCTTAATCACTAATATCTATAGCACTCAAGTTATGCATCACACTTCACACACTGTTCTGTAAGTTACAGAAAAGCAAAAAAAAAAAAAGTTTAAGGCAGTCACAGGCTTCAAGGACTTCCAAGAGCAAAGGAAGAAATCAGATACAAATGCAAGAGTCACTGAAGGTAGTCAGGGTGTGAAGAACTTGTTGAGGGTGCAGAACTTAGGCAAGGCAAGGGTCCATTCAGATAGCAGGTGGTTTCTAAGTGGACTCCATCATATAAGGAGATGGAGCTGAGCTAAAGCCCCAGGCACAGGGTTGAGGGTTCATTGCCTATCAACCTTGTGTTCACCAGGTGGTCTGATAAGACGGTGGGTCTGTGTGTGTCACCATACAACAGTCTTAGGTGTTTTTCCTTTTATATGTTTCAGGTGAGGGGGTTGCATCCTTCAGTAGTTAGGTGTGTCTGATAAGCTCCCAGGTCTGATTTCTCATATGGGTTTGGTACACACTTTCATCCATGTGCTTCTGATTTAATTCATTAAGCTCACAGGTGGCCATTTTTTATTTGCATGATTTGTTTATCAATCTGTGCCTTGTGATTGTGCTGTGCAGCTGGGGCTTATTCTTTTCCATAAATTCTGTATGTCCAACATCTGGTGGCCATCTATTTGCTGAGACAAGTTATTAAGTCATTTTTCTTTAGCACTTGTACTCAAAATGAAGTGGCTCATAGCAAATGATGCTTAAAAATGGAATAACTCGGAGCAAGGCACAGCCTGTTCTCCAAACACAGTAACACTATGATGATATTTTCTTTTTCCATTTCCGTTCAGTAAGGAAGGTACAATGGAGTTGTCCAGACACTCCATGATATTATGATATTATAACAGATTAAATGCAGAAGAAGATATGAAAATATAACTATCTTCTACTAAGCTACATATTAAAGGTATTTGCAAAAATCTAAATGTCACTCTTCTTACTACTTTTTATTTTATTTAGGAAAATAAAATTATCTTTCAAAAAAAGCTTATGTGAACACATAGTTTATTATTGTTATTTTGAAATTAATACGCCGGGCGTGGTGGCACACGCTTGTAATCCCAGTACGTTGGGAGGCGGAAACTGGAGGATCGGAGTTCGCGGCCAGCCTCAGCTCTCTCTCTCTCTCTCTCTCTCTCCCTGTCTCTCTCTCTCTACTTAGTGAGGCCCTCTGTAACTTCGTGAGACCCGGTTTCAAGATAAAATATAAAAAAGTAGGGCTGGGGGTGTAGCGCGGAGGTAGAACGCCCCTGGGTTCAATCCCTGGTACCGCAAAAAAAAAAAAAAAGAAATGAATACGTATGTTAACTTCTCAGTTTAAATTCTAATATGTTAAATATGAACAGATGAAACTCACCTGCACAGAAATTCCTTGGGTCCTTGATAATTTTTAAGAATGTCCCTGAAGTCCTCAGACTAAAATCTTTGAGAAATTCTAACCTAGTGTACTCATTAAGGTAGGATAATAGGTAGTAGTCAACAAAGCCTGTCTGCTTATTGAATTTTCACAACAGGATTTATTTCTCTCACCTAAGCGTCTAAGTAGATACTCAGGTTAGCAGAATAACTCTAACACGTGGTAAGTCAGGAACCCAGGCATGGTGTGGCTTTGCCATTCTCAACATGTCCCAGAAGACCCTGACATCTGGTCCCCTGGGAAAGGGAATGTGTGCAGAGGAGAAGTGGGACATTGTTACCAGCTAGACTCAGAAGCGTGAATCATCACTTCCACTCACCTTCTAGAATGGACTCCTGTAGCCACATACAACTGCATCAAAAGCTGGCAAATGCAGCCCAGCTGTGTGTTTGGGAAGAAACGAAAAAGGGCCAGCTGGTAGTCTTTAGCCATTTTGTTTAGTTCCAGCATCTACTAGTTAGGTAAGCATAGACCAACTAGATAGCTAGTAATTTTTAGTTTCCTCATATGTAAAATAAGTATAATAAACTAATGTTCGAGGTTTTTGCAAGGGAACTTGTACAAAAGTAATTAAAAAATAGGTAGGTATACATTTATCAAATCATTACATGTAAGATTTTTTAAAGGGCTCCAACCCAAAGGGTCTTAGATTAGTCTTCTAGAAAAAATTAACATTTAGTAATAGATATAAAAATTTGTAATAAAAATAACCATAATATGAGAGTACATGTGGTATGGGCAGTGATGATGGTATAAACTTTGGGGGCATCCAGAAGAATGGTATAGTTTTAGTTACTGTTTTCATTGAAACATTTGAGTGGGAAATCCTTGAAGAATGTTCCCTAAATGTCTAATTGGTATTGCTCCATCACCCCTTTGAGTTACCCTTCTTGAGGCACTTATGTGATTTTCATGTAATTGTGAATTTTATCTGCCTTTTTCATTAGCCCCATGGGAACAAGATTGCTACTTTTTTCTAGTTTCCATGTCTTGAATGTGTGGCCCATTGTAGACCTTTGGGTAGTTCTTTATTGAATGGATCATATTTAGTTTTAATAAAAGCAAGTGCATGGAAGACAAAGAGGAGGTCATTATGAAGGGGGAAATCAACAGTCTGTGATTAAGGAGCATTTGTGAAGTTGAGATTGAAGTACAGCAATCATGTAGAACATCAAAAAATGCAGAATCTATTATGTTAGAGTCATCACTGCGGGAATTGATATAACCAACCAAGGAATAAGAAAGAATTGAAAGGAAAGTAAAAAGGTCCATGTTTTAAAATAATTAAATGTTTTGGGAGTTTCCCAGTGACAGGACAAAAATACAGAGTGGCTGATATAAGATGGCACAAGCCTTCAGGGATGGGAAGTTATTGAGCAAGGTGATGGTGCACTGGTCTGAAAGTGTCAACCAATCAAGATGTATGATTACAGTGTACCAATAAAATATATATGTATAAATTAAAAAAAGAAAGAGAAAAAGAATTTGTTGAATGAGCGGTGGTGTTGAATGTTGGTGGTGGATGCACAGATGATGGATCATCGCCTTTCCTTTTATTTCATGGCCCTCAAGTTGAGGCAAATGGTGGCAGAGTAAAATCAATTTTCACTTAAGATGAGCAGATTGAAGGAATGCTTGCTTGAGAGTTGACACTTTGGAGGGGTTTATTCTAAATAAATCATCAATGAATGCCATGGAATACAATTGGTCTAGAAGTTGGGCTCATACAGATAGAATTAAATAGAGGAATGACAGGGCTGACCTGGATTGAAGAGGTATTTTGAGAGAAAATTGCAACGGGTTTTTCATAGAATGGAATTGTGGAGAGTGATTGAGATATCCCTATTAGAGGGATAGATAAAGTCATCTTATGAAGTGTTTGTGGCATTAACTGCATCCAGTTTTCCAATTGGAGTATGGATCCAATGTATAAGTTTGTATCTTCAATATTAAGTTACTATTGATTTTACCTTAAAATAGAAGAAGAAAATAATTTCTTTGCAAAGCACTTATTCAATAGATCATGTGTGTGTGTGGGGGGGGGAGATACTGGGGATAAAACCCAGGGGAAATCTATCTCTGAGCTACACCCCCATCCTATTTAATTTTTATTTGGAAATAGGGTCTCACTATGTTGCCTGGGACCTTGCTAAATTGCTGAGGCTGGCGGCGAGCCTATGATTCTCCCATCTCAAACTCCCAATTAGTGGGATTACAAGCATATACCACCATGCCTAGCTTCAATAGATCATCTTTAGCTAATGTTTACTTAACTATTATACAACTTTTTAGTAAAATTCTTCTATTTAAATTAAAAGAAAATTAGGCATATAGTGCTCTCAGGGGCATAATAAAAGTGAATTGGGGGATTTCACTATAAAAATCAAAGTACATTACAACAACCTATGGAAATGACATGATCAAACATGTATGATCAAGTCTATGATACTTGCCTAGCATACATAAGGCTCTGGATTCAGTCCCCAGACCCATGGAATAACAAAATAAAAGAAAAGAAAAAAAAAAAGAAAAGAGAAGAAAAGAAAAAAAGAAAAGAAAAGAAAAGAAAAAAAGAAAAGAAAAGAAAAGAAAGTCAGGAGGTTTATGAGATTCCGTTTCTTAAAAATATTAGTAATTCAAGCAAAAACATGGCTGATATTCTAACTTTTTTCTCTTAAATACATTTATTCAATGCACAAATGCTTTTTGACTGTTTACTATGAGGCAGAGTTTATACTAGGTCCTAGAGATATGAAGGTAAATATGACGAAGTTCATGCCTTCAAGAATTCCATGTACTGGTAGATGTTTACATGTAGCAAATGAATACATAACTAGTAAACGAGGAACAATGGAAGAATCAATAAGATACAGAAGTAGTACATTTCCCTTCCTGAAGATAACAAGGAGAGCTTCCCAGGGTAGCATTACACCATGCCTAAAGTCTGAAGAGAACCTTGCCAGGTAGCCTGAGATTGAAACCACTTCTGCATGGGCCAGCTGCATGTGAAAGGACATGGGAGTGGGAACAGTACATTGTCTTCTGGACACTACAGGGGATTTGGTATTTCTGAAATGTAGGTGTGAAGAGAATAGTAGAATATGTTACTCAGTACATTAGGTAAAAAACACAAAAGCCTTTCCTCCTATGCCATGAGTTCAAGCTCTTTTTCGCCAGTGCATGGAGCCTCATAAAGAAGCACCTACTTATTGAATGAAGAGGATGTGATTGAAAGGTTTTTAGTAGGAAAGGTTCACAGTCATAACTGTTTGTATGTTTGCTTGTAATCATTATGTCTGAATCAAGAGGGAAGTGTGAGGGACACCAGTAAGGAATTGATGACACTAAGCCTGACACTTGATTTGAAACCAACACATTCAGAGGTGCAGAAATATGAAGTGCTGGAGCAGGGTAAGTAATCAATGCAAATCATGATGAAGATGAATATGACAATGATGGACAGGTAGAGGTGATTTTGAAAGTGTCTTAAACATAAATATGTTTTGCTGACACCAAAACACAAATAATTCTCATGTAGGAACTGCCCGGCAATATTGTGTGCTCCATGCTAAACACAACATAGAATAAGAACATTGTTCTCAGTGTTTCCAGTCAAAAAGAATCCAGGTTCTGCATAGGTATCTGGGTGTTTCAAAATTTAAAGGAGTTTTTAAAAAGTTATCTCCATGTCACCATTCATATGTAGTTCTAACGACTCGTAAAGGGATATCTCAGCATTTTCTGACAATTAAGATATGACAGCATACCCTTTAGTGGCAAAAAACACTAGCAGTGTTTTCATAGCTAGGCAAAAAACACTAGCAATGAATTGGACTCTAGCAGGATATCAAAGAAGGGCATTTCACATTAAAGTGCCTACAGCTGACAGCCTTTTTGTTGCTTTGAGAATAGTTAGTATTATTACTTCCTTAAGGAGCCATGAAACTAGGCAAGTTAATTCCCCCAGATAATTTTCTTGTACATTAGCTTCGGTGATGCAATACAATCAGTTACATCCGATGGAGTTGATCATTGATTTGTTATTCCTTTGGGGTGCTTAGAATCTCAAGTCTCATTGTGACAACTATTGACACAATATGTCTTCCTTTAAAATAGATTCTCTATTTGCAGCCTAGGCTTTTATTTTGTACAACTTGAGGGAGTTACCGACCGTACTCTTCTTAAATCTTTCTAGCATCTGTCGGCTTGCCTCTCCTGGATGCTTCGTTTTCTGACCTGTGACCTATGTAATACCTTGGAAAGGCATTGAAAAAATGAAATTTTATTATCTTGGGTCAATTGGAACTCTACCTTTTTAATACTTTAGATTTTCCCTGAAAACACATATTTATGCAATACTTGTAGAATTGAAAAAAAAAATCTGTGTGTCATTTCAAATAAGACAGCTTACTGTAGACCCAAAAGTGCAAAACAATAATTGGGTCTAATAATTATAGTATCAAGTTCAATGTTAATTTGTTATATTTAGCAGAATTTTCTATTTACCTAAGTATGTCTCACTTGTGTGACTCATTATATAGGTAGGAAGATATTTGTTTCTGTTCTAGTGCTGTGAATGGTATCAAAAACATAGGGGCTCCATGAGTACTAGTACAAAGAATAAAAATAACTGGTTAATCTTGAAAGGCACATGAAAATTCCAGCACTTCTCCAAGTGATATTCTGTAGGTGAAATGAAATGTTTTTAATAGGAATTTAAGCTGGGAAGGGTACCTGTCTAAAGAGGTCATTTTGCTCTCAATCCCTTTACTGCTTCTTGTATTTTGAGTGGCTTCGATCATCAGGGCTCATTTTAAAGTCCCTGTTTGTTTGTATATGGAACATGTATCAAGAACCAGCCCTTTGTGAAGACTCAGACACAGTGAGGATAACAACTAGGTCTCGCCTTGGGAGAGCTCTGGTAGAACAAGGGGGTGATTGCAACTCAGCAGGATGGAGATATGCACAAGGTAATCACAGACAAGGAACACACCTATTCTTGGCTCATTAAATTATATTTGATAGTCAGAATTTAGAGATTTGGAGGAGGTGAATATTCAGTCTGGAATGAAGGAAAATGCATCCATTGGGGAAATATCCTTTTCTAAAAAAAATAAAATAAAATGCCAGAGAGCTATGAATTTGAAATGAAGTAAAGTAAGCAACACTTACAGAGGAAACCTGGCTCCTGTAACTTACAACAAACCAATATACAGCATTCTTATGTAAAATATATCTATTTTGGGAGGAAAAACTCAGCCCGAGTCAGTTAAGCAAGCATTACTGCATACATATTCTGTCCCGTTGGATATTTAAAAGTTGAGTAAATTTCATTCTTTGCATAATTCTGAAAGCTTTTCCTCCCAAGAATCATTTCCCTTCAACTCCCACTATATAAGTGTGCCTTCCTTAAGTCATTACCATGTTCTAAGTAGGTTTTATTAATGATCAGCACTTATTAGGCTTCAATAACAATCCAAGCAAGCAAATTATCCTGTCTTTACGTGCTTACAGCCAAAAATTAAATCAGCTTTGGAGTGAAAAGAACAACATACAGAAGGCCTAAAGTAAATTTCATAAACCACAATTATTTTTATATTATATTTTTACAAGTTCTTTATGGGAAGTTCCTTGAGAGTAATTATGTGTTTCCCAGGCCAAAAGCTTTCTCTTGTTTTGCTCTGAGATTAATAATATAGTATAGCTCAGAATAATTTCAAGAACTGAAAGTAATTGAGCGTAATTCATTAATTTTGTCAGTAAACAGTAACTGATGTATTGAGCAACTGATACATATTTGGCATGGTGCTCATTATGTTTAAAGATGAATGAAAATAAGTGGGTTAATAGTCATATGTCTTTATGTGTATTTGATCAGGAAAAATGGGATCAAGAATGGAAGAAAGCCCCAACCCTTAGTTTATTATCAAGACCTAAACTTCCTAGTGAAGACTGAAGTGTAGAAATATGAGAAGGTCTAGATTAACATGTGTGTGCTAAAGTCATTGGGAAAGGTTATATAACAAGGTAGAGATTTTGGAGGCTGCACATAAAATTTGTCAAAAAGCTTGGAAACCTAAGTTGAGTTTTCCAACAGTTCTATTATTTTTCAAAGCAGAAAAGAAAATTGGAATTTAGCATTCAGACACAAGCCTCAGGTAACTGCTTTTAGCCTCATCTGAATTCTCTAAACTCACTGTCCGGTAAAAACAACAGTTAAGGGGCAAGAAGGAAACAGTTGAATAGGCAAGGGTAAGTCCATTGTTGGTGGGGTATGATAATGAGGATGGTTTAAAACTAAGATAGTGTATACAACATAGACTAAGACCTGGAAGAATGAGGCATATTCTGGGTGGGGCTGCCCCTCAGTTGGCTGTTCCACATGCCAATCATCTCTGGATACACCCTCATCAATACACCAAGAAGTCTCTTAATCCTAAGTGTCCCTCAATCCAGTCAAGTTGACAACCCATATCAACCATCATAAACCCAGTTTTAGAAATGCACAGAAAACATGGAAATTGAGCTCACCCACCCAGGTAAAGACTTGTTCTGCAGTAAAGGGAACACACATGACTCCCTTGACCCAGAAACTCATTCCTTTAGGGGTTGAACATTCTGGGGACAAAGGAAATTTAGGCCGAGAAGGGTAATTTGCACAGTCTGATCCCGCCTTTGGTGAAGGCTTTGAGTGAGATGGGGTAGCTGCTACTGCCTGAACTCAAAGTGCTGAGTACTCCTGTCTTTGTAGGCTTCAGCTGCCATGACAAAATGCGGTAGACTAGGTAGCTTTATCACCAGAAATTTATCTCTTACAGTTCCAGAGGCTGGGAAGCCTAAGGCTAAGGTGCCAGCAAGGTAGGATTCATTCTGAAACCTCTTGTCCTGTTGGCAGCTGCTATCCTGCTATGAGTTCACATAGCTTGCTCTTGGTGCACTCTTGGGAAGAGAGAAAGAAAGCTCTCTCTGGTGTCTCTTATAAAATTCTTCATGATCCCATCATGAGGACCTCAACCTCATGACCTCATCTAGCCCTAATTACCTGTCAAAGGCTTTGTCCCCAAATACCATCCCATTTACAAATTTTGTGAGGACACAAACATTTAGTCAGTAATGAGTCTTGCTTTTGGTATTCAGCCTGCTAGGATTGCCAGGTAAAATCCAGGTCACCCAGTTTAAATTGAATATTAGATAAATGACAAATAATATTTTAATATAACTATCTCCATGCAACATTTATATCATACTGACATTAAAATGTATTGCTTTTGTGTCTAAAATTAAAATTTAACTGGGCAGCCTGTAATTTTGTTTGCTAGATCTGGCAGTCCTACCCTCTCATTAGTGGGTCAAAGGCTTTTGCTGGTCTAGCCAACCAAAGATTCACTGCAAACTGAGAGGCTAAGATAAACTGACCTTGACAGCTCTGGTCATTCTGGCTTTGTAGACTGGTGTTTGAATATTGTAGAGACTTGCTGTGTCACTGAGACAGTAAGTTTTCAATTTCAGGTATTGGCTAGGCACTTTTTTTTCTCTATCATTTGCTCATGGAAAAGCTAGAGGGGTTTGCTTTAAGCACGTTTAACTGAAAGGCATGTCCAAATACTCCTTTTTTAAGTATTTAAAGTGATTTCATGAGAAGGGCAGGCCTGCCTTCGTTCTCAGGCTCTGCTATTGTGATAAGGTCACTAATAATGCAGGCTGCAGATGGGGTTCATCCAGGTTTCTAATAGTGCATGGTGCAAGTGGAGGTTCAGCCAGGTTACTAATAGTGCATGGTGCAGATGGTGCAGGTGAGGTTCATCCAGGTTTCTAATAGTGCATGGTGCAGGTGGGGCTCAGCCAGGTTTCTAATAGTGCATGGTGCAGGTGGGGCTCAGCCAGGTTTCTAATAGTGCATGGTGCAGGTGGGGCTCAGCCAGGTTTCTAATAGTGCATGGTGCAGGTGGGGGGTTCAGCCAGGCTACTAATAGTGTATGGTGCAGGCGGGGGGTTCAACCAGACTACTAATCGTGCATGTTGCAGGAGGGGGGCTCAGCCAGTTTTCTTTATTTTCCCATGAGAGGGCTCTGAGTTAGGGAAGGTGTATATGGAGTCATAGGACAGGATTTAAATCAGGCTCCTCTGAGGCCTCCCTGCATGGACTTGGAGGAGTTATTAACCTTGCTAAGTTTCAGCTTCCTTCACTCCCCAGGTGAGATAACAACACACCTGCTACCCTAGATTTTATTAATGGGATGACAGTCATAAGAGGCATCCTGGTAGCACCCACTAGGTGTCAAGTTCTTGCAGCTTTATTAGCATATTTAACACCCACACATTCTGTGGGGGTGGGTGCTCTTGTTATCTATATTATACAGATTCAGAAATGGAAATACAGAGCATGTAGGTAGCATTGGAGGGATATACTATTCTTATCATTATCCTGATGATGGTGGTGGTGTTAATGCTTAGCAAAGGAGAACCAACAAAGCCATGGCCATTTATTTTAAAATTCTCTCTGTCCTTGGGAACACTGTTGGTTTTCTGCTTAATAATTTGGAAGCTCAAATCACTTTTTTTAAAAAAAGAAGAGAAACAAAAGATCGATCCCTGCCTAATGTGAGAATGGCTTAATTGCCACATTCTGACAGTCACTTTGTCACAAAGTTAGGCAACTTTGGAGCTAATAGAAGCAAAACTCTAGTCTCAGTCAAATTCAGTGTTTTCAAGTTTTTATTAAGTCATTGACATGTGAGTCATTTGAAGCCTGTAAGAAAGTATAGTAAATGAGAAGAAGCATGTGTGTGAAAAAGAGGGTTGACATTCAATTTACAGTGTTAAAGAGCCTTCTCCTTTATTGTTTCTCCTCGAGGGTTGAAACATGTTGCCATTTTTTCAGGTTTTATGCTTTTGTTTTGATGTGTGACAAAGCTACTCATTATTATCTAAGACCCCAGTTAAATATTCATATTATTTCCAAAGATTTGGGCACTGACATTTTAAGTGTCAAATTTCATATCTATTAAAATATGAAATATGTCAACTATTTGACTATTCAGATGATTTACTTTCAACTGACATTTAACAAAATCCTGTAGTAAATTTTGAATAGTTAAAGAAGTCAATGTAAATCATGGAATCATCCATTTTCAGGTTAAGAATACATGTTAAAGGTCATCTATTCCATGACACTTATTTTGTGAACTTACAATAACATATTCACCTTGTATACAAGTATATAATCAGTATTTCCTTTCTTCCACTTATGGTTTGTAAATGGAAAAAAGTTATAATTCTGGTATATATGCCAAAACAGACCTTATTAAAAATAACTTACTCTGTCCCCACAAAAGCCCTATGAACTAGTTATTATTTTTTATTTTATTTTCTGTATTAGGAAGCTGACTTGGGAATTTAAGTTATCTGCCCAGTTAACTTTTGGTAATTGTTAGAGGCTTTGAACTTCCTTAGGTTGGCCTGAGCCAAAGGCCTGGGTTCTATCTGCTGTCTCAGGGAAAAAAGAAAAGATTAAGTGCTACCTGGACTGAGAGGCCAAAGAGACTTGCTATTTCTATACAGATTCTAGGCTTTCATGCATATAACCTTCCCCTCCTTCACCCTCTCTGGGAATGAGTAGAGAGAGAGAGACCCTTTTTACAATGCCCTTCTGCCTCAATAAATACTCTGAGTTGTTCTGAACACTGGCACAACAGGAAGGAACTGTGGGTAACTCCTAAGGTAATATTTCTCAAGTATGTTCTACAGACTACAGTTTCCTAAGCCTCTCCATAATGGGTTGAAATAATTTTGGGAGTGTCAGGTAGGAGATTTTGAACTCCCAAGTGATGCTACTGTAAAACTAAGAGCTAAATATCTAGGAGAGAGAAACGGGGGGGGGGGGAGGAGAGATTCATTTCATTCAACATTTTTTATTTTCTAAATTCTTACCATTGTAAAATATTGAGCTGAGCTTTGTAGGAACCAACTCTAAATACAAGACGAATAATGTATTTTCTCATCCTCAAGAGCATAATATCCTTTCATATAATGTTTGTCTTCTGTTTATACCTTTTCTGTCAAGAATGTTGCCTTTTACTATCTTGTCAATTCATACATGTTCAATAGTCAGTTTTGACTCGGTGTTTGATGTATTTCATCATCTATGTGCCACTCAAAATTCCTAAATCTGTTTTCCCACATTTATTAATTTAAAGTGTTTATGATTTTGTGATTTCAAATTACGAAAATGGAAAAATATACCTGAAATGTATTGGAAACTGTGGTATTGCATAGAAGACAAGGATCCGTTTGCTGCTAATATTGTATTTGGCTAAGCTCAAACTTCTTTAATCCCATTTCAATTATGGCATAAGCCCTATCATATTGAACATTAAATATTTGTACAGCATTTGAAAGTTTTCTCAGTTATTAAGTTCTGAGTGAGGATAGCGGAAATACAAAACACAAGTAATATTCAGAAATTGATTTGATTTTTCTAAGTAGAACCTGCCTTGTAATTCAGGTGAAACTGTTCAGGTCTCCACTTATAAAACAGCCCAGTCATTTTACCCTTGACACAAATTATGTTC
The DNA here is from genome assembly GCA_004027185.1 of Glis glis. Taxonomy (NCBI): domain Eukaryota; kingdom Metazoa; phylum Chordata; class Mammalia; order Rodentia; family Gliridae; genus Glis; species Glis glis. The sequence continues at coordinate 12,452 of PVJS01023228.1, read as the reverse complement.
AAACTACTTTTAAAATTGATGCCTCCTATCGATTGTTACTTTAAAAATTATACAAATGAAAATTTATTTATTTTATCACCTCTAATCTATTCTTCATTTAGTAAAATATGTATTTATTTATATGCAGGCATCATTCTCTAATGATATAAATACGTTAAATTAACAGATATTGTGAGTACATGCCTTGATTTCATAAAAACCTCTGCAGAATGACTCAAAGGCATAGGCTTCACTCACAGCTGGAAAGCTGGGTCATATTGCCATTCCTGTAACACTCTGAGGACTCAGATTTGGCTAGGAAAGATGAGCACCTATATTTAATAAACTTGCTTTTCATTGGGGTGGAACTGCAGGATGGGTAGCCAAATGTTAAGAAACACGTGGAGGAACTGATTACACATACCAGCATATTTGTAAGTTGACTCTTATCTCATCTCAGAGATAAAATGAGGAACACTTTGGTAGAATCATTAAAAAATGAGTAGCCAGCGTTTTTAATTACATGTTATTTGTACATCTGTGAACAGTTACCTGGCATTTGCTACCTGGGTGACAGTAATCGACAGAAAGCTACCAAGGGTTCCAGGCTAAGTTCAGAGCTTGAATAGGAGTAAAGGATAGAATAACGTTACCTGCATGAAGACAGTGATGAAGAGCATGGAGTTCGCCAGCACCCACAGCCCTGGAGGAGGGGCAGGGGCCAGGCTCCCTGGCCTCCAGGTCCTTGAGGTGCAGGTTGCCTATAACAGCCCTGTACGATCCCTTTAGATTCTTCCTAGATGTGTTCCTTTCACTCTCTTGTAAGGGTTTTATGCCCTGGTAAGTCTTTCTAACTAGATGATCTGCCTGCTAGTGCATTAGGTAGAAGGTACCAGTCCCAACCTCAGATCATTCCTGAGTGTTAGTAGTGAATGAAATCAAACATCAGTTTTCCTTGTGTAAAGTAACTCTAGTAAACCAACTTCATACCTCTGTGCATTAGGTAGAAGGTACCAGTCCCAACCCCAGATCATTCCTGAGTGTTAGCAATGAATGAAATCAAACATCAATTTTCTTTGTGTAAAGTAACCCTAATAGATCAACTTCATACCTCTGTGCCCAAGTGTGCTGGATTCTGCCTAGCCCAGTTTAGGCCTTGTAGTCTATTGTGAAAACCACCCTAGGCCCTTTTGTCTATTGAAAAAGCAGTGAGATTGCAAAGTTTTGACACATTTTCTATGAAAAGCACCCTCCAGGGTCACAGGCAGCTGGAGGTTCAGCTGGAGAGATCTGGGCAATATTAAATGTTTATCTAGGAGCTATAGACTGAGCACCTAGGTCTGCAGACATATATTGTTTGGGTGAAATGGTTATTTGCTTCTTTAAATTGAATTTGGGTATCTTTGGTTGGGGCATCATTGCTATTTGCAACAATTTTCAAAATTCACAACTGATTGCTCTTTTCTTGGCTTACTTCATTCACATCCACTGTGGGCAATTGTCTGTGTTCCCAGCCTAATCCTGTGAATCTTGGTAAAGTTTTCTATCTGGAGCCTGGGATGTTGGTATATTTAGGAAAAATCAGGAAGGTTATTAGTTAAACCAGTAGAGTCAGATTCTCAAGAAAACCACAATCAGCAACTAGGCCTACAGCTACAGGAGCACGAGGGAGGAACAGAGAGGATTGATGGCAAAGGTCAGAAGTTGGTCCTGAAGGACAAGGCAACCATGTGATGAAGTTGAGCCTTAAGGATGGGATGATCAAGCCCAGAACATGGACATCGGCATGGGGAACAGAACAAGAAGCAGGGTCTTCTCCCATATTCCTTCCTAAGATTTAGAACATCTCAGAAGACAGCTTGGGGCTACATGGAACACCTGGCTAGTGTTGGTTAGCCAGGAACATTTTGTAACTATTTATCACTGATGCTGTTTTTTTCTATCTGGGTAGAAAGATTTGAGGACATTTGTAGATAGAAGGGTAAAAACTCTCAAAACATTTTCTACTGCCCAACCTATTGTTCACTTACCTGTTCTTTATTTACTCATGATTTCTACCTTTTGGATTTTCACTCTCTTCAACACTTTTTTTTTATATCCATTTACTGGTGCATTGTAATTACACATTTGATAGGTGTCAGGTTAGAAGAATCATACATGCACACGTTGCCCATCCAGCCCTCCCTCATATCCCACCCCATTCCCTCCCCATTCCCTCCCTTTAGTGCTTTGCACAGTGATTGAGTTTTATAAGTTTGGATATATACCTCATGCGCTTCAGTGTGTTTCCCTCCACCCCCCTCCCAACTCCCTCAGTTAGGTCATCTTCTTTGTTCATCTAAAGTTTTCATCTTCTTTGTCTGGAATCCCTTCTAAATCTCCTTCTCTCTAGCTTCCACATATTAAGGCGAATATCCGACTTTTCACTCTTTGTGCCTGACTAATCTCACTTAGCATAATGTTCTCTAATTCTTTCCATTTCCCTACAAATGATGTAATTTTGTTCTTTATGGCTGCATAAAATTCCATTGTGTACATATCCCATAGTTTTGTAACCCATTCATCTGTTGATGGACACCTTGACTGGTTCCAAAGTTTGGCGATTTTGAATTGTGCAGCTATAAACATAGACACACATGCATTAGTCTGGTAGTTTGGTTTCTGATCTTTTGGGTAGATGCCTAGAAGTGGTATTGCTGGGTTATACGGTAGGTTCATTCCCATTCTTCTGAGGATCCTCCACACTGTTTTCCAAAGTGGTTGCTCTAATTTGCACTCCCACCAATTAGAGTTCTTGCTTCTCCACATCTTCGTCAGCATTTGTTGTTGTTTGTGTTTTTAATGTTTGCCATTCTTATTGGGGTTAGGTGATATTTCAGGGTAGTTTTGATTTGCATCTCTTTGACTGCTAATGATGTTGAACATTTTTTCATACATTCATGGGCCATTTGTATTTCTTCTTCTGTGAAGTGTCTATTTAGTTCACTTGCCCATATTTTTATTGGGTTATTTGTTTTTTTAGTGGTGATTTTTTTTAAGTTCTCTGTATATTCTAGATATTCGTCCTAAATCACTTTCCAATTTCTACTACTGATTTCCTTTCTGTACCCCCCAAAATAATTCTAAATGTGCATAGTCATGCTGCCTGTTGGGCCTAGAATACCTGATGTGTATTACCTGCCCTTATTTCCTCCTAAAAACATTGAGCACAATGCTCTTTGTATCACGTCATTTCATGAAGAAGGTATTCTTGTGCCCAGAGATGACAATATTGGATCTCAAAGAGCTAACATTATCTAGGTGCAAGATGACATACTTTCTAATTTGGACTCTTATCATCTTGCTTCAAAGTTATAATCTTTCTTATGTGCTGCCTCCCGATTCTATACAGTATCTTCAAAACCAAATTAATCATTTTTGGACTCCTGAAGTTTGAATGTATCTGTCTATTAGCCTCCTTCTCATTTTTCAATATCTCTGAGTTATTGCATTTTTCATGCTGCATTAGACTGAAAAACCCAAAGTCAGCAACTAGGACCTATTTTAGTACCCTTCACACCAGGTGAAGGCCTGGTTCATAGTAGGTAGGTGCTTGATTACTCAACAGATAATGAATGGAAGCAGTTAGTAAATCTGTGTATTTGATGAATACCCTAACAAAGGGAGTCTGACTGGATCCATGACTTATTTGGTTTATTTTAGGCAGAAGTTACCTAGGGTTATTCCTTTTCTTCTCCTGGGATCAAAAGGTGTTAATGATTTGAGAAAATCTAGACAGCAAAGCTGCAATTAGAATTTGGACTGTCTGATTACATGGCTTGTGAAGTATGCAATACAAGTTACAACTAGGAATGATGAAAGTATAGGTGACTAATAAGCACTCATTATCACTTTTCCTACTCTCCCTGCTCTAAATTAGTGGTACCACCGTGTTTAATATTTCCTTAATCAAGCACTAATTTTTTAAAAAGCTATTGCTACATTGAAATTTTTGAGGTGGATAATCATTTGCAAATTTATCTCTTATGTTTTAAAAAAGGTGGAGTGCATTACTTTTCTTTGTTAATTTCTGACTTAGTAAATGAATATCCTAACCTCAAGTGTTGGGAGCAGGTTACAGTGGAAATAATTCTACACTAGAGCTTAGGGAGGGAGGTCAGAGGCCTAAGGACAGATCCATCACCACGGACACTTACTCGGTCATTCAGTGAACATGTACTGAGGCCCAACTGGATACTAGGCTTTCTAACAGTTGGAGGTTACACATAGATCAATAAGGTGAGGGCTTTTATTGGTACATTGTAATTATACATCATAGTGAGGTTCATAGTGATACAAACATACAGGCGCCCAGCACTTGGCTCATTTCCTTCTGCATCCCACCCTGGGCCCTCCTCCCTCCTCATATGTGTTGGTGAGATTGTAGTGCTACCTTCATAAATGGACATAGCAGTATTTGATTGTTTCCTTCCTCAGTCCTCCTTTTCCCTTCCCCTTCTTCCTCCCCAATTCCCTTCCACTATTCTACTGGACTCTCTCCTTATTTATTTACAGTCCTTTATGTGTCCTATTTTTCCCTAGTTCAGAAGCCTTTCTGTTGATTGAACACTGATATTTATCATAAATATAAATATTGGGTTAAGGAGGAGTAAAAGATATTAAAGTAAAAAGCAGTAAAATCATCATGAGCTCTGGAGCAGAATAATTATTCCATAACTTGTTTATTTATGATGCATTTATGATTTATTATTTAAGAATTCAAAAGGCAATTATGGTCGCATGTGATTTAAAAATAAAACTATAGCACATTAGGGAAATCAAAGGAAAGTGTATGTCTACCAATAAAAATGCAGCAATATTGTCATAGTTGTAATGACATGTTGGTGTTTTCCCTCATTGGCACAATTTTAAATTTACTTTTGCTGCCATCTTATTTTCTGAAACAATGGCCTGCTTCCTTGTGACTTTCATACCAGAGGGCATACAGGATGGTGGTATGTTTTATGAAAGCATATTCAATGTTGAACTTTTCATTCTTATTACATATTGATGTTTACATTTTTTAAAAAAAATCAGTATTGCTATTTGGTAATGTAGAACCATGTTTAAAAAAGGTACAGTATACAACTATGCACTCTTCTTATACTTATTAAAAAGAGTTTTGGTAAAAATACTTATAAACTCAGAAGCAATCATCAAAGGAGCTACCTTTGTTAACACTGGGTCTGTTCATTTAAATGTACTTGGGCTGAGTGAAGAGCTTCCCACATTATCCTCAGCCAAAGAATATTTTAAAAACCCTTGTCCCTTTCATATCTTCATGGTTTCATTTAAATAAGGTTTTAGGCATGAATTTTGTTCACTTCAAAGATATATTAAGTCCTACTGCTAGTACATAAGAATGTGATCTCATTTATAAGTAGAGTCATTAATTAATTTAACATTTCTCTTATATTAAGTGAAGATGAGGTCATAGTAACTAGGGTGGGTCCTTAATTCAAAATGACTAGTGTCCTCATAAGAAGAGAAGACACACAGAGACACCCAGGGAGAGTGCCATACAGGGATAGAGGCAGAGGTCTCAATGCTGCAGCTCCAAGCCAAAGGATGCCAAGCAGTGCTAGCAACCACCAGATGTGAGAGAAAGGTGAGAAAGCATTCCACCTCCACAGGTAGGATAGCCCTATTGACATTTTGATTTTGCACTTTCAACCTCTAGGACTATGAGACTGCAAATTTCTATTGTTGTAAGCTGCCCAGTTTTTGATAATTTGTTATGGCAGCCCTAAGAAGCTGATATAAACAGCAAGGATATGTTCAGGAACTCTTGGGTACACTTGAAATACAACAGTAAATAATATACAGTAAGATATCTGCGCTGGTCATGTTGTCATTCTCAAGAGAGAGGAAGATGTGGACTGTATTTTAGATGGTATTACAGAATGTTGGTAGTACACAGGAGAGGTAGATTGGAGGGGAAGTTCTGAAGGTTACAATAGTGAAAAGTGTGGTCAGACACAGGTATATTTTAGCCGAATCCTGAAGGTGAGAGCATTAGCCTTTTATTTTTTATTTATTTATTTATTTATTTTTGCAGTACCAGGGATTGAACCCAGGGGCGTTCTACCTCCGCGCTACACCCCCGGCCCTATTTTTTATATTTTATTTTGAAACCGGGTCTCACGAAGTTGCAGAGGGCCTCACTAAGTAGAGAGAGAGAGAGAGAGAGAGAGAGAGACAGAGAGAGAGAGAGAGCGCAAGCTGAAGCTGGCTGCGAACCCGGATCCTCCGGTCTCCGCCTCCCAAAGTACTGGGATTACAAGCGTGCGCCACCACGCCCGGCTAGCATTAGCCTTTTAAAGACACTGGGGGAAAGACTTTCCAGGGAGCAGGGAGCCCCAAGTACAGAGCCTTAAGGTGGGTGTGTAATCAGTCTGTTGGAGGAAGAACCAATGATCATGGTGGCCATGGTGAACAAGATGGAGAGGAGACAGAGCTGAGATCATGTGGTAACCTGGTTGCCAGATCTTGCAGGCCCTTGCATGATTTTATGCTGAATACAATTGAGGGGCATTAGAGCTTAAAGCAGAAGCATGCCATGGTTTGACCTACATTATAAAAGAATTACACTTGTTTCTACATTTAGACTAGACCATAGAAGGCAAGGATAGAAGCCTGAGGACCGTTTCATATACTATCTCAACAACCCAGAAAAGAGAAAAGGGTTGCTCAGCCCAAGGTAGTAGCAGAGGAAGGGGTAAAGAATGATGGGGTTATAAAAAAGACAATAGATAACAACAGACAGATAACAACATAAACCAGTGGAATAGTATAGAGAACACAGAGACAACCCTACATAAATACAATCATCTGATTCTTGACAAAGGTGCCAAAACATACCTTGGAGAAAAGACAAAAGGTACTGGGAAAACTGGATATCCATATGTAGAGGAATGAAACTAGGTCCCTATCTCTCATCCCACACAAAAACCAACACCAAATGGATCAAAGACCTAGAAGTAAGACTGGAAACTTTGAAAGTGCTAGGAAAAAAAACAACTTAGCAGCACTAACATATAGGTGCAACAACAGTTCTCAGATATGACTACTATAGCTCAGGAATCAATACCAAGCATCAGCAAATGGGATGCCATCAAATTAAAAAAAAACTTCAGCTTAGCAAAGGCAACAATTAACAGCATGAAGAGAGAGCCTATAGAATGGGAAAAGGTATTTTACAGTTCCTCTTCTGACAGAGGATTAATATCCAAAATACATAAAGAACTCAAAAAACTCAATGCCAAAAAAAAAAAACAAAGCAACAACAACAAAAACTGAGTAGCCCATTCAACAAATGGGCAAAAGGACTAAACAAACACTCCTCAAAAGAAGAACAAATAGCCACAATTATGTGGAAAGATGCCCAACATCATTAGCCATCAGGGAGATGCAAATTAAAACTACACTGAGATTCCATCTCACTCCAGTCAGAATGGCGATCATCAACAATACACATAACAGTAATTGCTGGCAAGGGTGCAGGGAAAAGGAAATCTTTATACAATGTTGGTAGGAATGTAAATTAGTACACTCACTGTGGAAGTCAGTATGGAGGTTTCTCAAAGGAGTAAAAATGGAGCTACAATCTGATCCAGCTCTACCACTCCGCAGCACTTATCCAAAAGAATTAAAGGCAGCATACTTTAGAAATAGATGCATGCCAATGTTTGTCATAGCACAACTCACAATGGCCAAGCTGTGGAGTCAGTCTAGCTATCTGTCAATAGAGGAATGGGGAAAGAAAATGTGATGGATAGCACAATGGAGTTTTACTCAGCCATAAAGAACAAAAGCATGTCTTTTTTAGGAAAACAGATGGAACTGGAGAGCATCATGTTAAGCCAAATACGTCAGACTCAGAAAGATAAGAACTGTATATTTCCTCTCATATGCAGAAGCTAGAGGGAATAAAGGAAAAAAAAGGTGGGATCTAATGAAAATAGAAGGGAGACTATTAGGACAGAGGAAAGGGATCAGGGAGACAGAGGAGGGGAAGGCAAGGATAGGTATTGGGGAATGAAATTGAACAAATTATTCTATATGCCTGTATAATGCCACAATGAAACCCACTATTCTGAATAATTAAAATCAAATTAAAAAAATGAGCCAATAAGATAGGGCAACAAGATTTCCTGGCATACTGGATATAGGGTATGTGAAAACGGGGGTTAAAATATTATTCCTAGAGCTTTTTCTTCTGGAATAGAATTGCTGTCATCTAATCTGTGGAAGCAAATGGGGGACTGGGGGCAGGGCTATCTTCTATTTTTGGAGTCATAATTTATCTACTCTCAATTCTTAGTCCTCAATTTTTGTCTGCTTCATTGTTTAGTATCTAGGTTTGTAGCTTCCATCTGATGTTTATTTTTAAAGTTATTCTGCTTTATTTTAGTCTGATCATTAATCTTTCCTCATTTCCTTTTATTTTATTTTCCTTTCGTATAAATTTAATTTCCAAAGATTTACCCTGATTTTTTCTTTTCCTCCCTCCTTCTTTCATTCCTTCTTTATGTAACTAAACTTCCTAGTTTTTAACTAACTTGTTTTTTAATGAAGGAGGCCAATCCTATGTGTGTGACTGCACTCAGAAATAGACAACTTGATCCTCTTATTTCCAGGAACCTCGTGAGTGGGCTCTACTGTTAAGCAGATGAACAACTGTGAGAGATGTGGGGTAGCTTCAGAGCATGCTCATGTATAGTAAAACCAATGGTTGTGTTTCTTTCATACTAGTTGGTTGCATGGAATTTGCTTCTATTTCTTAGAATCTTCTCCAAGGTTCCTAAAATTGATCGCTGACTCGTTAGCTTTTTTAATAATGCATGTGTGTAAGATATTTACATTTCTGTACATAGTGCTTAAAATTCACATTTTCCTTTATCTCTCCAGCTGAGAGAAGGAAAATAGTTACAAGTGAGGGCACCAGTGTATCCATTCCCTCTATTCTTAGTTCGAGTTCAGCTGTTGAGCTTATTTGACCAGAATATATCTTTCTGGCACAGTCGTACACTTTGGCAGGTTGTATTTCATATGCGTAAACACTTACACCCACCATGTCAGTGTGAGTGTTACTGGCGTGAATACAAAGTGACACTCTAATGATCTTTTGAGTTTGTATTTATTCAGCTCAAAGCTGAATTCATTTTCTCTGACCAGCAGGAAAAATGAAAGTATTGATGAACTCAACTTGGATCCATTGAGCATGGAAGAATTGTTTCTCCATAAAACATTCTTCCAGGGACAAATGCAAAAATATGCATGGAAAATTCATACATTTATACAAACACTCAAGTCCTATTTAATGGTGGCACATGAGCAACATTACAGGATTTTAAAACATCGTTTCAGAGTTAGAGTATATCAGTCTACTTGTTATCTGTTACCATATCCTAAAGTACTTCAAACTTTAGAGACTTAAAATAACAACGTGTACTTATTAGCTCATAGCTTTTGTGTGTCAAAAATACAGGAGCTTATTATCTAGATAAGTCTGGGTTCTTTCATGAGATCATTTAAGGCCTTTGTGCTAACGTAGCTCACTAATTTGGCCCATAAGTTGGTGTGGGACGCCTCAGTGCCTCTCCAGGTGGACCTCTCCACAGGGCTGCCTGAGTGTCCTCATGCATGGTGTTGGACTTCACTCACAGAAAAGGAAAAGCAAGGCAGAAGCCACAGTGCCTTTAATGACCTAGCCTCTGATGTCACACTTGCCATTTCTACAGTCTCCTAATATAACTAATGTTAGCACATATCATCACTTTTTTTTGGTACTGGAATTGAACATTGGGCATTCTACATCCAAGCTACATCCCCATCTCACTCCTCTTTTTTTTTTTTAAACAGGGTCTCACTAAGTTGCCGAGGCTGGCCTTGAACCTGCAATCCTCCTGTTTCAGCTTCCCAAGTACTAGGATGAGAAGCATGTGCCAACATGCCAGCCCACATGCCACACATCAGCACTATTTAACATGGTAGTAGTCTGTCCAAGGACATGGGTGTAGGAAGTGGACTTATTGTGGGGCTATGACTACCATAATGGATATACTGGTTTGAGGAAACAATATTAATTCCCTGTTAGAATGTAGTGGCATAGTCCCTGAGCTGGTAGGTACTCAGGATAAGACTGATGAAATCAAGGGCTGGAAACACAGATGGGCCTTTTTCTCCTTAAAGATCTTTAGATGGCCTACTTATGTGCTAATTGCCTGACACCTATTGAAACAAAGGACAATATTATACTACCTGTACTGTACATGGCAAAAGACCTTCTTCATATTCCCAAGCCAAGATTCTCCAGTTTTTTCCCATAATGCTCTTACACAGGTCTTAAGAATTTGAAGGTATCATACTGCACTGTGATAAGTTTTCTATCAAGCCACCGTGCTTGAAACCATTGGCTTTGATAAAAAGGGACAGTTTTATCGAAGATTACGCTGAGTTCATCAGCTTTGATTTTACATGTCCATTCCTGCCGCATCTATTTGATGAATAGTTGATCTGTCAAACACAATACTAAGTTTTTTATTAAACAGCAATGGCATCTTAGATCTCAATGTGAAGTATACCAATGTGGCCTAATTACTTTCATCAAATGCATTCTACATTTTTAATCACTTTAAGTGTGCATTCCTGACACCTAAAGGGTCAGCCTCCATCTTTGAAACCCCACAATACAGTAACCGGAGAGTTCAGCCCAAATCGGTGCAATGTCACCAACATGCCAGGCTTTCTTTTTTTTTTTTGTACAAAAAGTTTCTGTTTCTTTTTTACTTTTGGGACATCTTGTGGAATACCAACTGCTGAGTTCCATTTGTTCAGTGCACACAATATTTCAACCAAGCTCAATTGACAATCAATTTCAGCCCACAACTAAGACAAAACAGAAAGCCTGCTAGTTTAAAAAAAAATTGATCCTTTTTTCTGTTACGAAATAAATGGAATGAAAATGGGATGTTCACTTCTTATTTTGGGTTAACAGGCCTGCCTGCCACATTCTGAGGCACTGTCATGAAGAAGGCCACTTTAATGCATGATTGGCTGGTCTACTGTCTATGTAATAAATATGGAAGGGTTAAACATTAGAAAAGGCAAATCATGAAATTTCTGCATGTTTATTTTACTAAGAAAGCAGTGATCCTGATCTTTATTTTACATTTAGCATTTGGGGGCATTAGATCCTTCCATTCTTGATCTGTCTACCCTTAGCTCCCTAACTATACCCATAGTTATCAGTGGCCCCAACAAAAGCCCAGTGATATTGAAAAATGTTTATTTCCCAAGAAAAATCTATGGTACATTTCTACAGCTGTTCCTGGGATTATGGAGTGAAGGGTAAAACCTCCTCTAGGTATGAAAAAAGAAGCTTAAACTAGATGAAGAGATGAGAATAGAAATTAGTGGCTATGTATTTGTCCTCAGTCATGTTAATAACCAAGACAGAACACTGTTAATTCTTTAATTGCTCATTTACATAAATGACTTAATATTTCTACTGGCATTTTATTTATTCAAAATATACATTTTATTTTATAGGACTAAAGTCCCTAATGTGAATTTTAATTTTTTCCTTTGTCTATGGACTGAATCATAAAATCCCTCCAAAAATGAAATACAATCATATGTTGAAGTCCCAACCCTGTGACCTCAGCATGTGACCAAATCTCAAGATATGATCTTCACTGTAAAGTTAAAAATCAGGTCATTTGGGTAGACCCCAAGCCAGTATCACTGGTGTCCTCATAAGAACATGAAACTTGGACACAGACATGTACAGATTCTTCAAATTAATCTCCCTTCTTACAAGCATCCTTGATTGTAAGAATCAAGGATGTTCATTCTTACAAATATCCTTTACCAATTTTCATCTCACACTCTTTACCATCCATTTATCTGCAGTGCAAGGCATGGAATCAGATTGTCCAAAACTCATCATTTTCCCTGAAGGCATAATTCATCATAACCTGCCACAGAAAAAATAATTTGTAGTCAAAATGATTTTATAACCTATAGGAGATTCATAATATAAGAATCATGGTATCCTCTGGAATATATTTTACCTGTAGGTATAACAGTTTCTGCTTGGTTCCTGAATATTTCACACTATGCGTGACAATATTCTTGGCATGGTATGAGGAATAGTAGAGATGGGATACTCTTTCAAGTCAGATAGTATGGGATTCGAAATCCACCTCCAGCAGCACCAATACACTCATCTAAGTCCTCTGAAAATCAGTTACTTCATATATACAATAGGGCATAATAAAATCTACCTTGCAGAGATTTCTTTTTTTTTTTTTTTTGCGGTACTGGGGATTGAACGCAGGGGCGTTCTACCTCCGTGCTATGCCCCCGGCCCTATTTTTTTATGCTTTATTTTTGAAACCGGGTCTCATGAAGTTGCAGAGGGCCTCACT